>JANTPZ010122041.1:0-27466 GCA_025593235.1 Vachellia pachyceras | reverse complement strand
GAGGCTAACACAAGTAGTCAATCCTCCCCAATTCACCATTTCCCCTCTTTCATGGAACCCTACACCACCAAAAGCTCCAACCCAGATAACACAACCGACCAGAATAATTGAAGCCAGAACACCACCAACAGAAACATAGGCCAAAATACCTAAGCTTCTTAACCATGTGGTTGGTAATATCACTAGGGCTGTGAGAAGCACAAAGCCTTGTTTTCCTGCAATTGTAAGGTCACAGACTTTAAAGCTCATGTTTGGGAATAACTTCTCCAAGTTGTCACCTTCTAATATAAGAAAACCTGTGGCCACCAGATACAGCTCAAGGTACATGCAAATAGAAACTATGGCTCTGCCTTTATACCCAAAAGCCTCCTCTCCTATATCAGGGTAGGATTTGATGAGTGGACGTCCATCCATACACCTATGCAGAAGCATCCCTGTGTAACAACAGAGGATTGCAACTAGAAGCAGCAGAATTAAACTCAACCACCCTCCGTGAGATACTGCATAAGGCATTGAAAGAATCCCGATGCCTAAATTGCCAATTCACCATTGTTAGGATCTCATGAACTACTCTTTTTGAACATCTTGTCATTAAAAACTTAAACTTTACATGGGTCTGATCAATATGGCTGTTCTAAACTTTGGATCTCTGCGTTGGAATTCACTTTTTTAGTGATCAATTACTCTGTGTGTGTTTGTTTTGTGCGCGCAAGCGTTTGTGTCACTTTTCTTGGAATATATGGTAATCCTAATTTTACAAAGTAACTAATGCTGTCAAATCAGTTTTGGAAGTTCTGAACTTTGATGTCTGCATATTTCCGCATTGAAGAAAAAACACCCTTAAAAATGCATAAAAACATACATGGTAATTGAAAAACCAGCAATGGCAGAAGAAGAAGACAGAGAAGAGAGAGAAAGAGTGAGAGAGTATTAGATGAAGATACTGTGGGATAAAAGATGACTGGATTTGAATCAGAACTTTGAAAAGGAGATCTCTTCCAACAACAAATAGTGGAAATGTTTGTTGGAAGAAGTATCATACGTATACTGAAAAAACAGTCTTTTTAGTGATTTTGTTCTTAGAAAGAAACGGAAACACATCAGCAAAGAGAGAGAGAGAGAGGGAGTCAGGAGGGAGATACACACACACACACCTCACACACGAGGGGGGGTAGGGCGAGAGAGAGAGACCTGATAAGGCATTTAGTCCATTGAAACAAGTCTTGAAAAAGGCTGTTCCTCGTCTTGGGAGATCCTCCAAATGTTGATCTTCAATTTGGTTTTCCATTTGCATGTTGTGTGTTTTTAGGCAAATGAATCCCCTCACACTCTCATTATATATAGCTTGGTGCACTAATAATTCAAACGAGTTTTATTGGCTATGCGGAAAGTATCCTCACTAAAGAGTCTGACACACGCGCCAGTCTTGTAAATTTTGCATTTTGTCTTGGCCTATGGACTGATTTTGATTAAACTATTAGAAGATAAAAAAAAAATGTTCACATGATGTTTTTAGCATTACGCAATAATGAAATATGACGCACTAAAAGTTAAGTTGATAAATAAATAAATAAATTTCTCTGAGTGACGCATTCAATAAACGGTAACAGCATACTTTTACTAATTGAGTTTTTATATTTTATTGAAGATTTCATTTGTTCTATTAATTTTATACAGAGTATTTTTAGTCATTTAATTTTAACATTGTGAACAAAAGTTATTGTCACCGAAATTTTAAATGTTGATAAAAACTTTTCAAACATTGATATATTAGGTTTAATTTCCAAAAAAAAAATATTAATGGTTAGCACAACAAATCATCATCGAAATTAACAGTGTTAGAGTTAAATGTTGAACAGTACCTTATAAAATTAGAAAAAAAGAACTAAACTAATGAGTGTTACGTCAAGTATAATAAATTCATTTTGAAGAGTTTGGACATTGTAAATTTTCTCTTTTGAACTAGACAAAGTTGAAATCCAAATTAGTAGAATGCTATTAAAAGGAGGGAGAAACAAAGGGAGAGACATAATAACGTGACTGGTTCTTCTTTCTCCCCTTACATAGATTATGCATTAATTTCCTTTTGGCGTCACATTTACTTTTCAGATTATAATATCTTATACTCTTATCATTTTATAATCATTATTGACATTTTTTATGTAAAAAACAATTTAAATGAGTTGAATCCCGATGGTTTGTTAAAGTCAAGGCATGTTTCTGAGTTCAAAAAATGTTTATAGAGATAGTTGTTAGATTATCTATTAACAAGATCTTTACATGCAAAATTTGAACTCATAACATTACAAGTTTTAGAACAATTTCATACTAAAGGATGAACAATTGTTGCCAATTTTGACTTTTTTGAAAGGAAACAGAAAAATCTAATATTTTTTTCTCATCCACTCTTTAATTTTTTTTGTCGCCTATTTTGTCTTATGATCATTATCGCGAGTGGAATCTCTTTTAATCCTTTGGTTCCTTGAGGATTCAAATCAATAATTAAAAGTGAACACCGTTTTAAGACTTTAATATATTTTCGTCCATTTAATTCATTAATTTAAATACATCTGATATAATGTTCATCTTAAATCAGAATGTTATAATTTATCATGTTATAATATATTGATATTAATAGGTGGATCCTTGTAATTATAGAAGTTGAAAAATAAATCATTTTATCAAGACATATACTTGTGGGTCCAAAATATGAAGACAAGGTATTTTTGTTAATGTTTGGTAATCTCTTAAATAAAAATTGTATTCGTCTTTCTTAAAATTTGATAAATTATTTTTACTATTTCTGAAAATAAATTACATACTCAACTTTGTTTTAACGTCTTTTCTGTTAACCGTGTTACTTTTAACGTACTACATCTAGTCCTTAATATGAGATCCAGTTGATTTTTATTGGGGAGATTAATGAGGGTAAATATCTTACTTAAAAGTAGTTATTTATGCATATGATTATATTATATATTAGTTTAGAAGTCAAACAAATTAGTTTAAAAAAATTATAAATATAAATATGTTATAAGTAATATATTTAGCTTTTTTAATCTCTTCAACAAAAGTTAACTAGCTCTTATATAAGGACCAAAGTAGTATTGTATGAAAAAAAAAAAGATCAAAGGTAACAGCATGCATTTTACCAAAAACAAAAGAATTCATCCCTATTAAAATTCAAACTAAATTGTCTTTTTGTTATATTAATTTTAAAATAATTTATTAATATTGCATACACAAGTAACTAAATTTTAGAGGTGAGCATTTATGAAAAATATAACACAGCCTAAGGACATGTTGTTAGAAATTATATCATAGGGTCAATCATTGTACTTTGAGTGTATTAAATTGTGAACCGTTCATTTTCATTATCATGATTTGTTATGATAAATTGTCATTGGATAAATAATAGAAATTATCCTAAGTTCATGGCCGATCATCTGCTTGCAAGCAAAGATAAAATAAGGCTGCTGTGACTTTGAAATATATGAAGATACTAGTCAAAGTCATAGATACTTGTAAGAGTACAAGGTCCTAGATCGATCCACTGTGAAATAGCTCCATAGATTCGTGTCATAAGCTTTTCTCACAAACGACTACATCACCATACTATTTGACTTAAGGTAATAATGAATTCCTACATGAGATCCACTCAACTTTGACCTAGTCGAAATTCAATTTTGATCAAGTAATAATAAAGGTTATGCTCAGGATTGGTAGATTTCATGATGAGGAATATGAATGGTCAATTCACCAAAAAAAAAAAGAATATGAATGGTCAATTCACCAAAAAAAAAAAGAATATGAATGGTCAAGATATGATTTGTCCTTCATATTAGTAGAGATATTACATGGTCCCTCGATGAATGAGTTTGAGAAATGTATGGCCATTCTAATGGAAAGAAGTTCTATCTCTATAATCGAACCACTCAGAGATCAAGAAAGTAATTATCAAGAATATGAGGATAACAATCTTCATGCCTTATCCTTGACTGAAATATCATGTGACAAGGGACTTGATATGTGGTTGTATGATAAGTTGTATATCAATTTTCATATTCTCATGTGAATTGAGTAGTCGTAATGTCTTGATAGAGTCCGTTTACAACTTGTGTGCTAATATAGTCACTGGCCCGCACAAAATGGTTTCACGCAAGCTGAAATGTTTGAATTCGTTGACTAAAGATTTAATAAATATTTTTGGAAGGATATATATATGTGTATATAAATTCATCATATCTATTATAAATTTCGTATATGTATATATATTATATACATAAATATTTATATTATATATATATATATGATAAAGATATAATATCTTGGAGTCATTTTAAAAGATATATTAAATCTTGATTTAAAAAGATAAGATATTGAATTTAATTTATAAAGATAAATATATATATGATAAAGATATAATATCTTGGAGTCATTTTAAAAGATATATTAAATCTTGATTTAAAAAGATAAGATATTGAATTTAATTTATAAAGATAAATATATATATGATAAAGATATAATATCTTGGAGTCATTTTAAAAGATATATTAAATCTTGATTTAAAAAGATAAGATATTGAATTTAATTTATAAAGATAAATATATATATGATAAAGATATAATATCTTGGAGTCATTTTAAAAGATATATTAAATCTTGATTTAAAAAGATAAGATATTGAATTTAATTTATAAAGATAAATATATATATGATAAAGATATAATATCTTGGAGTCATTTTAAAAGATATATTAAATCTTGATTTAAAAAGATAAGATATTGAATTTAATTTATAAAGATAAATATATATATGATAAAGATATAATATCTTGGAGTCATTTTAAAAGATATATTAAATCTTGATTTAAAAAGATAAGATATTGAATTTAATTTATAAAGATAAATATATATATGATAAAGATATAATATCTTGGAGTCATTTTAAAAGATATATTAAATCTTGATTTAAAAAGATAAGATATTGAATTTAATTTATAAAGATAAATTAACTCTTGATATTATATCTTGTTTAAATTTATAGAGACAAGTTAAATTATATCCTCAAATTGACTCATTATTCAAATTAAATAAATATGTTAAATTATATTTATTGGACAGATATAAATAAAATCATCTTTATTTAATTTCTATAAAACCATCTTTATTTAATTTATCATATTTAATAGTTTTTGATAAAATTAGAATTTTAAAATAGATAAAAGATAGATTTTGTATTTTAAAAGGATAAGCTTTGTATGTCAATAAATTGATTGTTGGAATTCTCCATTAGACACACATCTAAAAAACTATTTTCTATATGCTGCCTACAACAACTTTTAATAGGATTCATATTAAATAAATATTTTCTAAAAGAAGTATTATAAAAACAAGGTGGGGGAACATAAGACAGTAGTTATTTAAAATAATGAATACTGTAAGGTTGGCGAACACAAGAAAAAAGGAACGTGTTATTGAGTGTTGTTCCTTTATCCATTAGACATCAGTTATTTATACGACATTACATAGAAAGATGTAACGCTGGCCATATAGACAAATTGATGTTAAATGCAAACGACTCGATGAGAAATGTTGGAAGTAAACATTTAGGCATCAGTTATTTACCAATAACCAATATCTATTACTGCTTTTAACGTTAATTTAACGAAGTTTATGTAAGGTAGACTTTTAACGTCTATCGCTGCTTTTAACGTTGTTTTTAGTTATTTACCATTAACTATGTTAGTTAAAGTACCATTCAGTTTAGTGGTACTTTAACTAACATTTCTTTGCACATTAGGCTTTAGTCGTCGATTATTTACTAAAAGACGTCTAATAGTTACATTAAATGATGTGAAGGACTTGGGAAATGTTACACGTTAACCTTATATGTCAGTTATTAGGAACAGTCGATGTTGAAAGGCATATTAATCTTTGATTTCTAAATAACTGATCGTAACACTCTAAGCATTTGGAATCACTTTAATTGGTTATAAGTTGTAGAAAATGGAGTTTGAGATTATTTTTGCTTTCAGATTACTATTCACAGCATTCTAAAAATGGCATAAATTTTGAAAATTCATAATTAATTGTAAGAAAATCGAAATTGAGTGATTCCAAGCTCCATAGGAAAATACCTTGACAAATATATGGGATAAAATAATTTCTGGATAGCTTCATTTCAAAATCGTGCCTAGTTTTAGTTTTAAAAGTTACTGTTCATTTGGTCATTTTCTATTTTTTAGTATTTTTGCTCAAATTTGGAAGGCATATCCTTTAGCATGGTAATCGGATTTGAGTGAGTTATCACTCATTTTAAAGGAAAAAATCAGATCTAATTGATGATAAAATCTCACATCCTAACTCACCCAATTGTTTCAAAGGGATCATTCAACTCTTATGTTTATTTTGTTGACTTTTATCCCACTTTAAACTCTTTACTTGGTTCAATTGAAATAAGGTTACTCTAACTTACAATATCAATGCCTTTTGAGCATTTAGAACTATTTGTTTAAGTTGTTGATGAAAGAATGATGAAAAATGTTTGTAACTATTTGTTCAAGTTATGTTGTGGAGCCTTGTATGACGAACTTCAACTTTGACAAGCATGATGTGTATGCCAAGTAAATCATGTGAGCATACTAAGTATATCAAAGTAAACTAAAACTAGAGGTGTATGCGGAAGAATGAGTGAGTGACATGCTTAAAAGTGGTAAAAGTGTGTCTACAACCCTTAACAAATGCTCAAGTTCCATAAGTGCAAAATTAGGAAAAAATGGTATCCAAATTTTATGAAATTTTCAAGTTAAATAGTACATATTCCAAACTTTAAAATAAGTTATATTTTGACTAAATTGGATGTGTACAAAAAAGTTAAACATTTCAAAAATTTGGGGAAAAATGTAGAAATTAAAAAATAACCAAATAAATAATGATTCTTCAAGGTTATTCAGTTCTAATTGAGCTTGAAAATGATTATTGAGAGAATTGAATGAGCTTTAAATGGAGATTTGAACCACTTGATTTTAATTTTTCTAAAATTAGTTATAATTTTTTAAATTGACCAAAATTTTAAGGTTACCAACTAACCCAAGAAGTGTTTTGAAAATTTCACTTTGTCCACTAATTTTAGATTTTGCAAAGCATTGAAATGATCCAAAATAGTCTCAATTGCTCATAAAAGTAAAGTTAAGAGGTGTTACACACATCAACTCAGCACTTTTAGTCAATTAATGTTTAAAATGAACTTGAATAATGGCTTGGATAACAATAATATGATTTGGAAACTTTTGGGTGACATTAAATCTAAAAAAAATCTTCCGGGTGCTCATCGCTCTTGATTGAAAACTTATAGGGGCAAATTTATATGTTAACCCATATTATAAACAAAGAAGAAAAATTAAAGTATACATTTGATCATTTAAGTTTACATTAAATTTCATTTTAATTCCTAAAAGTGTGTTTTTAAATTATAACAAGGTATGCTTAATTTTTTTTCCCGTTAACATAATATTTTTATTTTAAAATTAAGAATATAAAAACATTATGTTTTTAATTGCAGAGTGATTACTTAAACTCGTTGAGTTAATATTTTTTTTAATAAGACTAACATAGTCAATATTAAATGACTAAAAATATACTTTATAAACTTAAGGGACTAATTTAAAATTTTATGTAAATTTGAAAGATGAAAAATATTTTAGCAAAGAATAATGAAGTAGAGTCACATTTCCATCCAAACAATATTTTAATCCACTTCTTCCTCTCTTTTTTTTACGCTCCAATATGAAGCAACTAGGCATTAGTCTTTACTTGAAAAATATATTATATTGACAGCTTTGTGAACATTTTGTCAATCATTGATGGCAAAGTTGCTTTGTTATCTATTCCATCAAGAATTGCGTATTTTTTACCCAATATATTCACACATTCAAGGATCTTAGAGAATCTTCAATTATGGCAAATAATTTAACCATCCACGTCTAAATTAGGTTTAATGTACTGATTTAGACATATTGAATTAGGTTTCATTAACGACGGAATGCAAAGTAACAAACTTCATGGTCCTAATTTTAAGTTAGATAAATGAATTTATATCATATCTATTATAATCAGATCATCAATAAGCTCCTTATATTATTTATTTGCATTTATCTCTCCCCTTCACATGCCTATATCTTCAAAATCTAATACGTTATCAAACGTCATTCGAGTTTGAGACCAAAAAAAAAAGGAAAAAATGAAGATGTAAAAGAAGAAGAAAAAGGGAAAAAAAATGAATGGAAGATAACGAAGATTATGGACCTAATACCCAATTAAAAAAAAAGAAAGAATAAAGTTGATGATTAAAAAAGTGGTAGGAAGGATATTAATAGAATACAAGCTAGGTCCCACATTGAATAATTAGAAAAAAAAAATTAAAGGTATGCAATTTCAAGGGGAGTCCTGCCAAATTAGGTTATACTATTTTGATAAAAAGAGCACCCTAATATATAGTATGTGAATTCTACACGCGTTACCATTCCCTTGTATCATTCTCCCTGTCAAATTATAATTGCATGGTTGTATATGATCCATTTTCGAACACATTACTTGATGGAGAAATAATGTTTCACTGTTGACGTTGAAAGCTCCCTTACCCCACACAAATAAAGTGATTTTGAGGTCATATGTCGAGCTGAGGAAGAAATTGATGATTTGATGAATCGGACCACAATGGACTAATTAAGCATGTTGCTTTTTGTTGAGATTAAACATGATTTAATATCGATATTAGATGTATAAATATGATATATATTTTATATCTTATATCACGTTATATATATTAGATGTATAAATATGATATATTATTATATTTGGTTAGATTATATTAGAAAATAGGGTTAGTTGTTAGCTTATGATATGCCTATATAAAGGCTTGTTCTATTGAATATTAACTTAAATGTTATTGTCTCTTCAATTTCTTACACTCTTATTTGAAATTTCGTTTGCCTGAAGGTGATGAAGAGGCTTTGTAGAAACAAGCAATATAGAGAAAGCAACAGGATCATCCCGTCAACATTTATATATCCCTTACAATATGATGAATTAAAGTCAAAATTCTTATTGAAAAAGATTCTCACATTAGGTATATGGCAATATTTTGAATATGATTGTCTCCGCTAGAAGAATCATGTGCATATAAAAAACGTTTCAGAAAGTATGAATATCATGAATATCACGAAGTTGATATGATCCTAAACTAACAAAAATGTGATTGTTAATTAGCTTAAAGTTCCCTTGGAATCTGGTGCTTTATTAGGTATCTTGCTTTCTCCTCAACAATGATATGGATAGATCACTTTCGCTAAAGTTAAATTAAAGCCAATATCCATTAAGTTTGTTGGGGCATTTGGAAGGACATGAGCAAGAATTGTTCAAAAGAACCAACCATGGATAAAGATATTGCTTTCTTAATTACTCGAAGAGTCATTAATGAGGATATCAAGCTTTAATCTCTGAAGAAAATTCATAACACTAGCTACAAGGATACTCACACTAAACGGAATTGGCCACCTCAAGAAGGTTGGATGAGATCAGACAAGGATGGTTCTTTGAAATAAAGTGACGAAGGTATACCTGTGGCGGTTTTCTGCAACACGACAGACGAAATTCGATATATTTTTTGTCAGAAAAGTGAAATTGTATATATAGGTTCATAAAAAAGCTTGACTATACGTTACATCCATTTCTTCTGAAATGCTTCTCTATTAACCTATAAATTGAGCATGAAGCCAAATTATGGTAGTTGGCTGGTTTGTGTTTTTTGTCACATGATTTAATTGTTTTGTGATTCATATTGCTATATGACTTGATTAAATTCAAGCATTGTCATACTCGATTGAGAATAGGTTTCTTATGGGTGAGGAACCTCTCCTTTTCCCTTATCATCCTTTATCCTTTAGTCTGTTTTTTACATTTACATGGACTAAAAGTTAAGACATCATATTTAAGTGGCTATATAAAGCCTTTTTCATTAGAACCAATGCTCATTAGAGTTTGGTGTTTTATTACATTAGTGATTGATTTTGTTTTTTGTTTTTGGGAGTAGTAAAGCCAAAGCTAGGACCATGTAAATAGAATAGAGATTAAGAGTAAAATCAAAAACCAATAAGTTCCTACATCTCAAGGGAGAGTCGTTTAGAATCATACCCGCTCTTATTCAAAATATAAAATCTAGTTTTCAATTTAATTTAATCTTAAGTGTAATACCCTAATCTATTTTATCTCTCAAATTGATAATAATTTCTTCAAAGTATTTCTATTAATTGTATATAATAAAAGGTTTAAGGGTAGTTACGATAAAAAATGATACTTTAGGAAAATCAATCGATAATTATTACAAACAAATAACATAATTTAATTTCTTATTCTATCCAAATTAGTTGTATAACTCTCATGTTAGGGACAGTCCAAGTAATATCTAAGCTATCATGCGTGTTTTGTGAGAAAGCCAATCGGCACAAATATTCATCTCTCTGAAGAAGTTGTCGAAAGTGATGGTCCAATCCTCTGTGGCTAGATTATACCATAATCATCATTTGCAGAGAGTGGAACAAGGAATGAATATGATATACTCATTCCTGTTCACAATATTGATAACTTCAATTTAGCTAATTCACGAGAATAAAAAAGCGATCTCAACTACTTTCATATATCCTAAATTTAAATATTTTTCCATTTTTAACCTTATTGAAGAATGTGGATTAAATGAGCATTAATTAACAAAATTGTAAATAAGTATAAATTACAAGGACAAAACTAAAAAATGAATATCAATTATCTTACGAGTAACTTATATTTTGGACTAACTCATTCTTCTAGAAGCTGCTTTTTTTTTTTAAGAAAAAAAAGAAGCTGCCTATATATTTTGAACAGGAGGGAGTACAATGTGTGTTGTTTGTTCTAGACGAGGGTCATAGCTTCCATGGCAATCAAATTAATTATCAGTGGTGGGCTGGTGTAATCGGACACTTTTGAACAAATAGAATCAGTTGATTTCCTCGTAGATATGTATATAATTGCAGAAACAAGTGGGGACAGCCAGTGAAGACATTAATTGAGAGCTATACTAATCAGTATGTGTTAGTGACTTGCTCCATTATTTATGTCGTTTCCAAGTCATATATCCACCTATTTCTCTTAACACATCCAACAATAGTGGGTGTTCTTTAACTTTCCAAATCAACCTCTCAAAAGCAGTACATTCCAGATTCTCCTAAATGGGAACACACTCAGATCACAGATTCATTAATTTAATGGCCCAATATAATATGGTTCTTTTATACACACACGCAATACATATCATTTATGACCACCAAACACACACTTATTTCAATTAGTAAGAGTTTATACCAATTTAATGGAAATGGGAACACAACAGTGTAAAGTTTTGCTGCTCTTGTGGTCAGACCTTGCTCGATCTGAATTAATTTGAACCCTTAATAAATTCTCTGAGTTAAAGTGAGGTACATCCAAGATACTAGATGCTCTATGAAAAGAAAAAAAAAATACATATCATGCATGCTTAACTCTACCAAAAGATACGTCCCAGTAGGTATCACTATGAAACATGTATTATTTGGGGTTTGATGCAAGCATTAGACGACCCTGATATATCCTTCTTTTTCTTCTTAGCTTTAGTGTATTTCATTGAAAAATACTATCATGATGCATGATACACATGAGCGTACCCGCTATGGCCTCATTGACTAGCTTTAATTTACTGTTCTGGTGTCAGCAATGATTGTACGAAAACTAACAAATGCGCTTACTGGCTTGCTCAACATAAGTATCATATATAGTGATTTTAAGGTCAACATTCTCAAAGATGTACCTATTGGGCATAAAAATCTTTTGCTTTGGGGATTCTGCTGCCCCTTAGTTTTCCTTAACTTCTCATAATTGTTTTTCCTGTTTCTATTTTTAGAATTATATTCTACAAAAAAAAATAGTACAGTTTTTAATTTTTTATGATTTTTTAAAATAGAAGTTTTAAAGTTGGGGATGGAGTCGATGTCTTTTAGAATGTTTATTTATTAAAAAATCATAAAAATTGAAAACTGAACCATTTTTTATCCATAAACATTCATTTTATGTATAATCTTAGTACTAAAAAACACAACATATGGGAATGGACTCAAATTTTATGAGGAGCCGGGGGCACAGCTGAGGAGGAGCAACTGTTACCCCCAGCCCAAAATCTTTTGGAACGATATAACCTAAAATCTATGTATGGTTTAATATAAGAGATATATAATTAATTTAGATGGATTAAGAAAATTAATTATGTTAATTATCTATAACAAATATATGTTAGTCTTCTTAACTTGTCATCTTTCACCATGACTACACGTGGATCGAAACTATTTAATGCGTGCAATCAATAGGGATATATACTTTGAGAAAAAATTATATAGTTCAAAGATAAAGTAGATTAAGGACTTATATTTAGTATAAAAATTTAACCCTTAACAAATTAACTCTTCTATTAAATATCGGATAGATGTTTTCTTTTTATGCGGGTCCTGCCGTGTCCTATGAGAGAAATGATAGACAATAAATGGGGATATATTTGACAAATAGGGAGGAGGGGAAGAACAACGAAAGAGCTAAAAATTTCAATATATTTGTTATTTATTGAAAAGTAAAAAAAACTTAACTCTATTTATAAATCTCTAACTGTAATCCTTATTAGACCATATCATCCCAAACAATAAGATCGTACGTAGATTATGAGTATAGATAATCTTCTATACTATATTAGATATATTATTGGCAAGAAATATGTACGCCTTCCGTTAAGATATTTTATTCAAAATAATCCGGATCCTGGATAAGATAAAATAATTCAAATAAAAATAACAGCTTTAATTAAACATGTGGTCCTACTTATCCTCGGACTGTACCTTTTTTCTTGGCTAGTTCCTAGGACAGTACTAACAAATAAAGTATTATCAAGAGAGATTGACAGGAAAATAACCCTTACAATTTCACAAACACCATTTGATGTCATGAATAAAGAAAAAGATCAATAAGTAACGGTAAGCAAATGAGATTTTGAGAATTCAGGTGAAAAAATAAAAATGCCCTCGAACATGAAAAAAGCAAGAAGAATGAGAAAACCTAGCTGGAGCACCACCACCGGCCACCAAAGCTTCGATGGCCTATGGCGTCGAGTAGCAGCCATTCGACTGGATCAGAGCTTCGGTTGCTGGTGGCTTTTTTTGCCACAACAAAATATTTTTATTTAAATTAAATGGTAGCCAAGGTGGTGGAGTTGGGATATAATCTCACCCTACCTTGGTTCCTCAAAGTTTTGTTACCATTAGAATACCAAACCACTTTGATAATATATTGTATGCAAATATATAACACATATAAGCAAGTAATATTTTACTCAGTGATAACTCTTGTAATGCGAATGACGACATTTATAAAGGTATTGATAACTTCAATTTTACTGCAACAACTCAACGGAGTTATCATTATGTTTGTCGGAATTGTCAATACCATATGAAAAGTTTTCAACTAACTCAACTGAGTAATATAGGCACCATAATGAAAATGTTGTCAACAGTATAAGAACACTTGTTAATCCAATTGCAAAATTTGTCAATACGCTATGAACTTTGATTTTCCAAGACTCGATAGAACAACATAAGCACCCTAAAGGAGATGCTGTGGAAAGCATAAAAATTTTCTCATTTCATTTGTTAGAATTGTTAATACGACACAAAAAGTTGTTAACCAACTCAACAAAGCAACAAAGACATTACAGCAAAAAAAAGTTGTTAGTAGATAAGAATACTTATCAAGTACGATACGAAAAATTGTCAATTAACTCAACGAAGTAATTGAGGCACCGCAACGCAAAAGTTGTCAGTAGCATAGGAATACTTATCAATCCCTTTTCACGGATTTTGAAAAGGATTGACAAATGTTCTTATGCTACTGACAACTTTTCGTTTTAGTGCCTCTATTACTCTATTGAATTGGTTGATAACTTTTTATATTGTATTGATAACTCTGACAAATGAAATAACAAGTTTTTTATGCTTTCCACAACATCTCCTTTAGGGTGTCTATATTGTTTTATAGAGTCCTTCCTGGAAAACCAAAATTTCTAGCGTATTTGACAACTTTCTCAAAGAGATTGAAAAGTATTCTTATGCTAGTAACAACTTTTTTGATGTGCTACTTTGTTGTTTCATTAAGTTAGTTGATAATTTTTCGTATGGTATTAAAACTCCGACAAACATAATAATAACTCCATTGAGTTGTTGCAGTAAAAGTTGCTATTGAAATTATAAATACATTTATAAATGTTGTCATTTGCATTACAAGAGTTGTCATTGAGTAAAACATTACTTGCTTACATGTCTTATATATTTGCATACAATATATTATCAAAGTAGTTTGGTCATCCAATGGTCACCAAATTTTTTGGAAACTAAGGTGGAGTGGGATCAAATCCCATCTCCACCACCTTGACTCCCATTTAATTTAAATAAGATATTCTGATGCGCCCAAAAAAGCCACCAGCCACCATAGCTCCGGTGGCCAACGGTGGTTCTTTGACGGGGATACCTCATTCTTTTTTATATATATAAGGGGATTTTTTTCTTTTCACTTGAATTCTCAAAACTCATTTGGTAAAAGTTACCTCTTAGCCCTTTTTCTTTATTCATGGCACTAAATAGGTTTTGCAAAATTCAAGATGTACTTATCTGTCATCTTCTCTGTTATTAAATCCATATTTTATCTTGCATGCATGCGCATATGATTAATTATAAGATTGATTTGTAATAAAATGGAAGAATGATGAAAAGAATCCGATATGTAAAGAAAAGGAATGAAATACATATGGAGCAGACATTTCGTCATCTCATCTTATGAAGGAACTATATTTTTACCTATTAATTATGAATTATTTTAGCATAATTAATCATTAAATTTATAAATATCTGAAGTGATTGCAATTAAGTTTTATGCGTTATCCAGTCAAAATTACAATATCAGGTGGGCCGTGAAACTCCGAACACTAATTTTTTTGCAAACCAATGGATCTGGTGAATATCAAACAGAAAGGTCTAGATTTAATGTTCATTACATTATCTTTACGTTTAATAATTTTATATATTTTATTAGCAATTTTATATTTTTGGTAGATATAAAATATTATACAAAAAGATTCTTTAAATTTTCACCGTAAAAAATAAATCTATTTTCAAAAAAGTATGAATTTAAAAATTTAGTTTCCCCTAAATTTACCTTAGGCAGTTTAATTAGATTAAAGCATAACGATAAAAACTGCAACGCATGAAAAGAGATGCTATAAAACTTCTGTTTTATTGTTCTTAAAGCAAACTCAAAGTAATTTTTAGGATAAGTTTTGAGTTATGGTAAAAACAAGTTTTGAAAATAAAAAAGCAAATATTACGTTCAAATTATTATTTTTAAAACATATATAAAATGGTGAAATGTGCAGCACCTCACTCTAGCGTTACTTATCAAAGTCGCTTAACCATTTAAGAACCACTTGTAACCCAAATAGTGCCATTGGTTTTTTTCGGTGCGAATAAGTTTAGATGGATCGGGTTTCAGGGACTTACCAAGGCATGTCTTCATGGAGAGTTCATAGAGGTATTTAGAGATCACCTGTCAACCAGACCAAAATAGTGCATGGGTGTTTTTTTTGAGCATTTGAATGGTGTTAAATGATGTTATAATACATGGGGCTTTCTCCATAAGCCCCTCCTATTTTCCTCTATTTTTTTATACAAAAATTTAAGGTAGGGAGTTGGGTTCACCCACAAGTTAAGGGAAGAGTGAAATCTCCCTTTCTCTTAGGTGATACCAATGTCGGACAGGGCGAGCCGTTAATTATCCTCAAATGTTTACCTAAGCACCCAGGAGTTAGGATGACTCACCAAGCTTATCGGTGGGGATCGAACCTCCTCCCCATTTGGTGAGAAAACACAATCCTTACCACTTGACCCATGGATGATGGGTTTTCTTTTTCTTTTTTTGATACAAAATTTTTAGGCAGGGGGTTGAGCTCACCCACAAGCCAAGGGCAAGGCGAAATCTCCCTTCTTCTTACATCATACCAATGTTGGGCAGGGCTAGCCGTCAATTACCCTAAAGCGTTTACATAAGCACCCAGGAGCTAGGATGCCTCCCCAAGCGCCGCGACTGGAGCCATAACAAAGTGACATTTCTCGGTATCAAACCCTCTCTCTTTGGTGAGAGTGTCCAATACCTTCGTCAACTGAATTCGCGGACGATGGGTTTCTTTTTCTTTTATTGATCCAATTACAAAGAATCTCTATCAGATGGGGGCGCAACACGCACTTACAACATTGGGCTTCGTATTGGCCCAAATATATTATTGGCTTCAGGACAGCAAATGGTAACATTTTACGCTTACTTTTATGGAATTGAATCACTTTATAATTATTTTCTTCTCTAATTAAATTCTTCAGGCCATAAAGTAATTTCCCTAATTTTTTATTTAATTATTGTATGAAATAAGGGAATTAATCTCATAAGAAAGCTCTAAAATAATTTATAACTATTTTCTAGGAAACAAACTTCAACATAAATTATTTTATTCCCTAAAATGATTATCTATAAATTTTCCTTAATGTTTGGAGGCTTCATACATTTTTAATAATTATCTCAAGATTTTTCCCTATGACATTCTTAGGACATTCGGCTTAATTGGATCTAGCAACTTAATTTGAAAGTCTAGGTATACAAAATTTGGATGTTACAAAATGAGTTGAAAAAATAATTTACTCTATTAGTACCATTATCATTAATGAAATACAACTTTTTTTGTCTATTCTCTAATGTTGTATAACAAAAAGTAATAAAAATTAAAAATGTAGATTTTTCCAGAACAGGTTTGTTATTTGTTTTTTGTTTTTTGTTTTTCAAAGCATAAGTGCAACTACAGTCATAGGACTTGCTCGTTTTCTTGTTCTAAAAATAGTTGTTTTTTTTAAAAAAACATAAACTTGTTTTTAAAAATAAGAAAACCAAGTCAAGTTTTAATTGTTTTCTTTTTTTTCTTTTTGCTTTTTACATTTCTTAGTGGTTTTTTTTTTTTGGAAAATTGACAAATCATTTCTTCTCCATTTGATGGTTTTTCTCCGTTCAATGACTTAAGTTGTCATCCAAACTTTACCCTCCAGTCGTAGTATTTTGTTTTCAAATGCAATTTTTAAAAAAAAATATCCAAACATATATTTTTTATTTTCACTTTTAAAATTTGTTTTAAACGAATATTTTATAAAAATGTTTTGAAAAAAAACAAAAAAAACAGAAAGCAGAAAAAAAACAGGTCCATAGTTTTAAACAAGTTTTTCTATTTTGTTTTCATAACAAAAATATGTCCTAGGAATTTTAAGATGAAATTGCTGAAATATTTCTTACCATGAAATTTATTGTCTGAAAGTATATAAAGATTTGCGTTATTGAGTATGTGCAACTTTTCTTCGAACTTACACAACATAATTTCAATTATATATACATTTTTTGTTTTATAAATTGCTAAACATGGGTTTTACGCAATTGAAGGAAAATTGCACTCATTAAAGATAAATTACACCTGAGTTTTTAAAGAATATTTTGGTACTTTTTGAAAATAAATTTTGTAATTGAGGATTTTTTAGTAATTTTCTCTTAATTTCAAACATCGATAATTAATAATAAGTGCGATCCGCACAAAATAAATTGGGCATGTTGAGTGTTGTGTTGTTAACCCAGCTAGCCTCACACTGTGCCCTCTTATTTAGTGGGTCAATCCTTTGCATGGCGCAGATAGGGCAGTATAATTCAACCATTAGCCCAGTGAAGCCTAAGGCCTACCTTCATTACGTGTTATTTTTTTTATAACAATATCTAATATAATATAATAATACAATACAATATAATACTACTTGGATGCTTATTATAAAAGTCAGTTGACATTTTTGTTGAATCAAGAAAGGTAAATAAATTATTTTAATTTAATTATATTTATTAATTTTCTCCAAACTAATTTACAAGACTTATAAATTGATATATAATTTAATTATATATACATATAAATAAACATTTTCGAGTACTCAATATAACTTCCTTAAATTGAAATTGAGAACGGTCTCAACTCATCTTAGGACACAAGCATAAATCTGTTCATTCAATGTCACAAAAAGACTCTTTTCATCCACTGAATGTCCATTTAAAGATCATACAATGCGTTATAGGGTAAAAATACTCAACAAACCATATTCATGCTCAAACAGTACAGAAAATTCCATAAATATTTACTATTCCCATGGTCATTTTTTAATTTTCTAAATTTTATCTCCAACTTTGTAATTACATAACTTTCATTGTGCATGTCCGAATTAAAGAAATGATTATTTATTTTAAAGTTTGAACGTGTACTATTCAACTAGGAAAATTCATAAATTTGGTACCATTTACCCTATTTTTACTTTCGTCAACAATAAACTTTATTAATAACACTTTAAGAATGTCATTTATGTGTTTTCTGCATATACCACTTCTTTTATGTTTGCTTTGTCATTTTTGGCATACTTACATAATTCATGTAAGTTACATAACCTAGTTGAGATTGTTAATTCATAGATAAACATAACAACTTGACCATATAATTACATAAAACTTGCAATAGTTCAAAATATGCACAAAGTCTTGATAGCAATCCCACCTTTAGGTCTCTCTTTGCCTTTGCTTTAACTTGGGCCTATGATATTTGCATTTATAGAAAGAATGAGATTTCTTAAAAATCTCAATAGCAAATGTTAATAATAAATACACTAATATGGATTATCATTATTTAACATATTAAATTAGCCATGAGTGATGAATATACCTTACAGTACATGGCTAAGACTCATCAAATAAAGATTTACATGTTCAAACTTCACAAAACTTAACTAACTCTAAGATCATGGCGACAAACACAAATAACAATCAATACCAATGTTAATACATTAGTTAGTAACTTTGTTACTTCTTAAACTTGACTTTTCTGGCACTTAAACTTCTCTTGCCTTCTTGCACTTGATAGGCTCCTTGCACAATCCAATGCATACACAATATTATAATGTATGCCACATTGCTAACCATCCAATTACATGATAACACATCAAACTAAATTCCTTTTTCCTATGCCAACTAGGGTTATTTAGCTCTAACATTTCCATTTTCAATTATAATGCTTCCAAATTTACAACATAATACAACCACAAATCGAACCGCCAATAACACCAATAACATTACTAGAGTTGGATTTTGAAACTTATCCCTTCCAATTTTAGCTATTCTTAACTCGCTAGTTCTAACAGCTCTAGGTCTTATTCTCTTCTCTTCAAGCACATCAAATAAGGAAGATATTGAGATTAGATTATAGCTACATGTAACATTCTCAATTTTTTGTAACCGAGAATAAGGGCTAGACGAGGGGTTAGAGAGTAATTACGGATCTAGAGAATGAATAGAAGTATAAGAGATATCAAAAGTGCCATTTTACAAGTATATGCAATGTAAGGGCAAAATGGTCATTTTGAGAAAAGTCAAGGGCATTTTGGTAATTTTGACCAAAATACAAAAAAATGACCCAGGGCACCGAAGGGTGGAGAGAAAGTCACTGATCAGTAATCGAGGCTCAATTAAGATTAAATGGATAAAAATACCCTTCACGGAAAATTTTTAAAATAATTAATATTTTGGCTAATTATTAAATTTTTAGTCAAATATTATTATTTAAATTATCCAGAAGCCTATAAATATAATGTTAAAGTGGATAAAAATAGTTTATAGAGTGCCCTAATTTATAAAATTGTTTTCAACAAAAATTCAGAAACGATTTACTAGAATGGTAGTATAAAAGACTGAAATGACAATGACTTAGGAATAAAACATTCAAAATTGTTTTCTAGAATTAATTATAAGTTTTCAAAGTTGAACAAAAAATATGAAATTATCAAAAGAACATTAACTCAAGAATCAAAATGCAAGTTTTAATTTATGTGATTTAAAAATTCATTCGTCTAAAACATAAATGGCTATAAATGAAGGTTCATAAAAATAAGGCCTAGATATTATTATTTTCCCCTTTAAACGAGTTCAAAAACTTTAAATGGATGCTTAAATCACTTCATTTCAATTTTTTTAGAATTAATTATGGATTTTTAAAGTTAGACTAGAAATCTTAAATTACCAAATGAATATTAACCCCATGAGACAAAATGCAAGTTTTAGTTTATGGGCTTTAATAATTTATTTTCCTGAACCATAAAGCTTCCAATGATTAATAGATTGTGTAAATGGAGAGTGTTACTTGATACATGGTAAAAGGATCCTGAAAATGCATTGGATCATGGTTGATTCACAAAAAAAATGAAATACTTATATATATATATATGATATTATTATAAAGTAAAGAAAATGTAAAGATGAAGAGAGAATTAGAGAGAAACATGAAGCAATGTTTCTTCACTTGGATGTGCACAAAGTGTGGTATATAGTGCTCTATTGATAGGCTCTCAACCCCAAGTAAGAGTTACATAGAATCAATGTCCAATTCAATCATAATTAGCGTACAAAATTGTAACCTTTGACTTATTGGCATAAAACCCCTAAAAACTATTCATTGTAGAGGTTATAGAATGATGAAAATGAAAGGGCAAGAGGTGGGAGTTCATGGACATCAACAACATACAATATTTTTATAACACTCCCCCTTTGATGTCCATAAATGAATTTTTACGCCTCATTGAAACCTTGCTAGGAAAAACATATTAGGACGAAAACCTAGTGAAGGAAAAAGAGTGCACAATGTTTTATCCCTTAATGACAACATTATCACTTTATGTTTTTGAGCTTTCACATTCCAATACCATATACCAACTTCTCAAATGTTCTAGTTGGCAACATCTTTGTAAATAGATCTGCAAGATTATCACATGAGTGAATCTACTGAATATCTATATCACCACTCTTCATGAGATCATAAGTGAAAAATAATTTTGGAGAGATATGTTTTGTTCTATCTCTTTTAATATACCCTCTTTCAATTGAGCTATGCATGCTGTATTATCTCCATATAACACTGTTGGAATATTTTTACCCAAAAATATCCACACATTGATTGGATATGCTGAGTAATTGATGCAATTATTTCCGTATGATTTGATGAGGTGGTTGATAAAGTTTGTTTTGCCAAACGCCAAAATATAGATGCACTCCCACAAGTAAATAAATATCTTGTTTGAGATTTACCTCTATGTGAATATAATAAAAACCCTGTATCTGCATAACCAATCAATTGTAATATAGATTCATTAGAATAAAATAATCCCATATAAATTATTGTCCATCGAAAGTATCAAAATATATGTTTAACCCCATTCCATTGCCTTCTTGTTGGGTACGAACTAAATCTTGCTAACAAATTTATAGAAAATGCAATGTTGAATTAGCAAGATACATTAATGCACCTATAACACTAAGATATGGTACTTCCAGACGAAGAAGTTTTTCCTCTTTCTCGAGGGTGAAAAGGATCTTTCTTCTTATCAAGCGATCTTACTACCATCGAAGTAGTTAATAAATGTGCTTTATCCATGTAAAATCATTTAACATTTTTCAATATAAGTTGACTGATTGAAATAATCATATTTTATTAAGTGAATTTACAGCATTTTTGGGGATTTTAGTGCTATTGTTTGGATTTTATTGAGCTTAATTGCTTTAATTATGATTAATGATTATTTTATGAAATAAAAGCCAGTTAAAGTATTTGTGGAAGAAATTGAGATCAAAAGCTAAATTTGAATTAATATATCTATCAATATAATCTTAGAAGATTCTGAATTCAAATTAGTAATTCTTGATTTTGAATTTGAATTAGGAAATCTTAGATTCTGAGTTTAAAATTCAAATTAAGGATCACAACAAATCCATTTATATAATATAATATAATATATTATACTATTAGTTTATTATTATTATTATCATTTTGCTTGAAGGAGACGCTGGACGTGGCCACAACAATTTAATCCTAATCAATTGATCCATTGGCGGTAACACAAGGAAGAATTCAAAGAACCAAGACGCCGCATAAAGGAAAGAAAGCAACAATTCCATCCCTTTGTCTATTGGGCCACATGTGGAAAGCCTAAGGGATTGAATCATTAGGTCACACTCATAAACCCTCACATATATATTCAAGTGGCGGCCATAAGCACAAATTATTCCATTCCATCTGCTGAACCATGAGAGCGCCGCACAATCATCAATTCCATTCTGAAGCGGCGCACTCATAGTTTCTCTTTTCAAGCGGCAACCATCCATCATTCCTCCATTAGCACGATCACACACATCCATCAATTCATTTTGTGATCCCCAACGCACACACCGTCTAGACAAAACGCAGCCGCCACAATCCCTAGTCCATTTACCCATCACGTTGCCAAGGTGCTTCATCCATCACACAAACAAACCCCCATTTCCAATGGCTGCAACGTTTGAATTTCTAGAATCTTTGATGGGAAGGCTTGGTTAGTTTCATAATTCTCTGATTCAACAATAATGGCAGGAGCTTGATTCTTCAAAGGGGAGTTCTTAATCGCTTTAATTTCCTGTCCAATAATTGTTTAACAATTCCTAGATCTTAGGATAGTTTTCTAATTATTGGAACAATTTCTATTGTTTGATAGGATTTATTTTGGGAGATTATTGTGACTGAATTATTGTTTAGCAATTGATATTAGACTGATTTAACTTTGATTTCAATTATAATATTCTGGTATGACGTTTATATTGATTTTAGAGTTAACATTTTGTGATTTTCTAAGGTGGCTTAGAATTTTGGATCAAATAATCTTTTGTTAGCTTTAATTCTATTATATGAATTTAAGAGTCACAATTAATTAGTTGTTTTATTATCCTTAATTCCTCTTTACTATTCTGTTTGCAGTTAGTAAATTGGAAGTTTGGAAAATATTTTGTGGCAATTCAAGGTGGCTCGTTTGTTGGATTAAAAGCTTAATTATAATTCTTTAATTCATTATTTTAACTCCCATATCTATTGAAGTGATGATTGTCCACGTTGTTGAATTGGAGGATTGATTATTATCATTGTTTATTCGTGTGTCTCATTTTCTATTTCTATTATCAAAATTCATTTCAATTATTTTTATTAAAAAAACCAAAAAGAAACATTTTACTTTCAGTTTAGGTTACTCGCACTCAATTATCAGGAATTAATTTCATTTTCGACTCCTCAAAGTGAACACGACTCGGATTGGTGCTATACTACATTAATTCAGTTAAATTATATTTGACGTGGATCTAACCTATCACATCCCTCTTTTTATTAGAAAGAAAATTTGCAAGAATGACAGAATTCTGGACACTGTAGAAAAACATGGTAGAAAAATGTGTGTTTATTATAGACATTGTATTATGCAAGCACAACAATTATCCCAAAAAAGATTGGAATGTTATATGCATTATGACATTACGCCCGATTACTTATTATGAGATGCACTCTATGGGCTTAGCGTGTTCTTTTTTTCTAAGAGACAATTAGAGGCTGTCTAAAACTTATTGTTATTATCCATTTTACCCCTATTAAATAATTCATATTACTTATTTAGCTCCTACTTTCTCTATCTCCACCACACATTCTCTCCGCACCTCTCTCTTCCACGTAAATGAGTGTACTCTCAACAAAAGACATTACATTTTTATATTGTTATCAACTAATTTTAACCAACATTTTGAACAACATAATTCTGTTAGTTGTTTTTTATAATAAGGAAATGGAGGGAGTATCATATATGTCTTAAGACATGTTTGAATCTCTCCATTTCCCAAAGTGAATGCAGAGATTATTCTCGAATAGACAATGATATAGATAATGTTATTGTATATGGGTCCATACTTCAAAATTGTGAACTCTATCTCTGTCTCTCTATAGCCTATATATCCATTTCTTGAATCTGGAAGATTGGGGCCATCGTCAAGAGTCTTGACTCAAAAAGTTTGAAAGAAAGCATATTCTTTGAGGGCATTTGCCTTATTTATTTACTGCAAGGTATGAAAGCCTCAAAAGCTTGCTTCAAACCTGAACTAGAAAAGAAGAATAATAAAGAGCAACAAGTCACATATAACTCTTTTCACTTTAATTGTGTAATGAAAAAAGCAACGAGGACATAAATTATCCTCAAATGGGGGTGGTTATTTCAAATGGACCATGGACCAGTCATTCTTCATCTGAAGAAAGCTCCTAACTGCTTGTGGTTTTCTCAAGTTTAAACCAGAGAAAGAGAAAAGAGAAACAGAGATTGTACTCAAAATATTTTGATCAAAAGAATGAGCTTGGGCGTTCATCTAAAAGGTTACTAGACTCAAAATGCTAAATCCAGGGATTACTCTAATGGCCGAGACCAAATATAGAATGTGTTATTTAACAAATTGTCTATAATTCAAATTTTGGGACTTGTTTTGGTTTCTGTTTTTATGCTTTTAGAATAGGTTTACAAATTTGTTTTTAACAACCAGTTTTGGAAAGAAAAAACAAAAGCAATTGTTTGGACTATTGTTTCAAAATATTGCATTTGAAAACAAAAAACATGAAAATTTGTTTGGAACCATTGTTCTTAAATACATTTCGAGAACTAAGAGATTGTGAATGGTAGATTGGAGAATTCCACAACAATCATCTGAGAGTGGGAGGACTCAATGATTTCATAGATGAGCGTGTGTGAGACAAAGTGGAGAGTGTGGCCACAAGTAAAAGGGAGAATTAGAAAAACAACAAAACGAAACAAAAAAATAGAAAATAAAAAATATGTAAGAAATTGTTGAGTTTTTTTTTTCTGAAAAAAGTTTTCTATTTTTGGTTTAAAAAACACTTAATAAAAATTAAGAACCAAACAGCTCTTTTTTTTGTTTTGGCCCTTAGTTTAGGTTAATCTCTATGGCTTTGTTGCAATGTGGATGTTATCAGACCTAAAAATAGATTAAGTAGAGTGTGTAGAAGTTAGTCATTGAGGTTA
Organism: Vachellia pachyceras; assembly: GCA_025593235.1. Classification (NCBI taxonomy): domain Eukaryota; kingdom Viridiplantae; phylum Streptophyta; class Magnoliopsida; order Fabales; family Fabaceae; genus Vachellia; species Vachellia pachyceras. The sequence continues at coordinate 2,338 of JANTPZ010122041.1, read as the reverse complement.
ATATTTATTAAAACTAATTAAAAGTAAAAAAAGGCATAAAGGTAGTGAACGAGCCAGAGAATCCAAGTACCGTTATTTTGTGCAGCCTGGGGAAGAGAGCTTAGAATTCTAAAGGCAAAGGGGAGATATCAGAATAACATAAAGGGAGAATTTGACTCTTTTGCAGACTTGCTTGCTACTGTAGCAATCCAATCTAATTAAATTTAATTTAAAGTGACAAATATGAAATAGCAGCTTTACTTAATTACAAAGTAATGACGGTTATACCGGAATAGCCTTGCACAACTCATTTCATATGGGAGAAAACCTGGATTACATGCAAAGTGCAAAATTGAAATTAATATTACCTATCTGACAAAAAGATAATATCTATATAAATCAAAACCATATTGAGGAAAATATAGATTTTCTTTGATCTTTAATATAAGAGTTAATTATATTGCTAATTTAATAATATTAAAACTTGGTAAAGGTGGTTATTTGTAATAAATGAGCATTGAATTTTCTAAAATACCCTTTTTGAGATATAAAATTATAAATTTGATATATAAAATTTGGAAACTTTGAAAAAAAAAATTATAAATTTGAGATATAAAATGGATTAAAATATTATATTTAAAATCAAAGTGAATAATTTATCTAACTTTTATATTAAAAATAGATGTAATAATTTTCTATTTATTTAATGCATGAGTTCCACAGAAACCTAGGAAGATGAAGACAAATAAGATTACTCTCAACTAAGAACACATATAGTAGTTTTGCAAAATAAAGCAAGCACATCAGTGAATTCAAGACACTATTTTTGGCTCCCCTTAGTTGAAAAAAACAGGCATATAATGAAAGAGATGTAGGTTTACGAATGATAAAAGATACTTGGCCTCTCAAGGGTTTTTGATCCTAGCTCCTTTATAAGATTCTTCTTATAATAGCCTTAATATGGTAATATATTGTAGGCATATGATTCGAAGTGAATCTAAAGCTCCTGTTAGGCCTTACCCACTTTAAGCTTTGAAGGCCCCTCTCCAGCCAAATCTAATGGGATATATATAGCAAGCTTATTTCTACATGAATGGACCAGAAGAATGCATAGAATACTAGCTCAGAGTTGCTGTTTGTTCCCTTTTGCACTCTAGAGCAGAAAGAGAATTCCTTCTATTCTTCTTGTCTCAGTGCAGATAAAATGGTATTTAGTGCTTCCAGAGTACTTCTTCTTCTTCTTCTTCTCACAGCTCGGATCTTATTAGTTTAACCAGAGAAAACATTTGGCCTGAGAAGCTTGGAACTCGCACTCCGACTAAGCCAAAAAGATCACAGGATAATGCTGCATAATCAACATAGAGTCAGAACTAGATATATGGAAGAAAGGAGCACAAAGAAGAATTCAACAACTGTGAACAGCAATGGTGATGCAAATCAGTCAAGTAAAAGAAGGGTACGAAAGGGATCGGATCCTATCCACAACAAAGATACTGAAAAGGAAAAATAGAAGCATCTAAGATGCTAGGAGAGGCTAGAATGTAGTGAATTGTGTTGCTTGCTATTTTTTTTCTTTTTTCCTCTTATTTTACAGTTTAGATTCGGTTTAAGCATCGAGAAATATACTCATAGTGAAAATTCTGAGGAAGTTTTTGAGAAAATACTGGAGTAAAGTTAGATGGAGACAAAGATATTATGAGTTTATGGTTTTGGGGAAAAAAATTCCTTTAGTCTCCTCTCTCTCTCTCTTCCTAACTTCACCCCATTATTTAGTTTTTTATATATGCAGTAATACAAACTATGCATGTTTTCTTTTTCCATAACATGTTTTCTTCTAGTTTTAGTTCATCATGCAGAGCAGTTTTGAATATTTGTCTCCCAAGTCTTTCTCTCTTCAATTCATCATGTTTCCATTAGATGCACCAGTGAGAAGCAGCATTGATTCATTAAGGACAATAGGGGGAAGTAAACTAGATCTTATATTTAAGACAATATTTAGGACATGGGGTAATATTACATATTTTTCAACATATTATGGGATAAGATAATTCAAAGCTTAGAAGAGTCTCAGTCAAAACTTAAAAGCCATTGTCAGCATATTATGCTTTTTTTTGGGTTATATTCTCTTTGAATACACATTAAAGTAAGCCTATTCATATAACCATTTGATAAGGAGACAACCAGTGAAACTAAAAATTCTATATACTAGTATTATGATTAACCTTGTTTGGGCTAGACATCTCTCCCAATGTACTTTGGTTCTATTGTCTCTAATGCAGATTAGGCATATTGTGTGTAACTAGAGAGGAGATATAACCGTTTGATAAAAAACAAACCAACCCTGTCTGTTTGGTCTAAA
>JANTPZ010122040.1:0-25963 GCA_025593235.1 Vachellia pachyceras | reverse complement strand
ATGTTAAGGCCTATTAAATTTAAGTGGTCAACGGATGATGAATTATTCAACGAGAAGCCCAGAATATATGAAATAACTGTCCTGTATGAAAAAAAAAACAGAACTGCATGGATTCTTCTATTAAATTGTAAATGAGGTATGGAAAGTTGAAAGTTATTATGAGTAAGCGTTGTGCAAACATTTCTTCTCATCTTCTGATTGGAAAGGCATATCAAACTGAAAGCCGGGGCATTGCCAAACATTTAGTCTCTTTCTAACAGTTAGAATATAGAATATCCCCTTCAAATATGTTAGACTCTATTGCCAAGAAAGAATAACTTTCCTGTGGAAGTGAATTGAAAGGACCAGTACGAGATAAGCATGCTCTTTAAATATTAAGTTATAAACGCCTCTTAAACAAAGCAACATCCGCATTGGAAAAAATCCACGCGCAAAGATAAGGAAACAAAATGCATGATAGTTGTCGGACAAACCTGTGATCAATAAAAGAAAAACATCACAAGTACAAAGCATTGGAGAGATCAGTCCATATATTGGGCGCAGTATCCACGGAGCTCCTATGGCCAAAGTAGTATAACCAGCCTAAAATTGAAGAAAACAACAAGCAAGTAACTCCATAATATAAGCAAACAAAAAACATAATTAGCTTGCAATTCAACTAAAATCATCCAATGACTCATAGGTTCCAATGATGTCAATTCTACTTGCCAACAGTAAGCAATAGAAAATGCTTCCAACAACTCTCGCAGGCTTCCGATGAGCAAAGAGCGGGGCCTCATGTAGTATATCAAGAAACCTGTAGGAGCAATAGTCAAACATCATTGTAAGAATAGAGCATCCAAGCAAGGACACTGCTAAACAAAATTATGAATGATCACTAAAGAATTTTGTGATCCGAACAGCATTGTAATTCAGACTAAGGGATATGACGAATTCAGACTAACGAAATTGGAAGCCCAACACAACGAAATTGTAATTCAGACTAACAAGCGAAACGCCATGAACAGAACGACATAATGAAAATGGAAGCTCAAAATAGAATCACCGAACAAAGGGATATCACGAATTCAGACTAATGTTGCTTACAGAGCATTCTCTTCGGACAAAGTTGCCGATGCAGGGGTGTATCTCTCTGTCGTCATATTCTAGATTAGCCTGCTAAACAAAACTAAAGCAACAGTTGATTGATGCAGCGAAACGTTGCAGATGTTCGGGACGGCTTGATTCCTTAGTTCAGAAAATGGCATGGCTCTATACTTTTTCCCTTTAGTTCAGAAAATGGTATGGACACAGAAAATTCTCGCCCGCCCGCATCCAACACTGAGGAGCGGTTTCTTTTTCGTAGTTGTGTTGTCGACAATTGAGATCGTCTGGGGTATTATTTTTGTGAAAATTACACTTTTGCCCTAAACTTCAAGCAAATTTTGGAATTGATCCCTACACCTTAAATTTTTAAAGTAGCTCCTTGACGTTATCTCTGTTGGTGTAATTCGTCCTCTGATTTTCAAAAACCTGGGGCTGTCGAAGACAAGAACTCTCTTCTGCATCTTGCTCCCTGGGGAAACCTAGAGTGATTGGCTACTGCGAGAGAGAGAAAGAGAGAGAGATTAGTGGTTTTTGTGCCTTCTTAGGTCAAATCCTGAACAAAACAGCTAGGGGTGTCACGACATTTAACTGAAGCAGAATGTAGTGTTGTTGATGTTGTAACAAAGATGCTTTGGTTGATTTCTCTGCTCAAAGAAACGTCGGTTGATTTTGTTGGCATCCCTGCTGTATGGTGTAATAAGCATTGTTTCAATAGCAGCAAATCCCATATGTTACGTGCGAAAACCAAGCATGCTGAACCAAATTTGGAGCTCGTTTGACACCACAGTGGAGAATAATTTTTAAGGAGTTCCAAATAAAATTTAAGTTTTGAAGAATATATTTTGGGAGGAGAGCTTTTACAAATTCTGAGGTAAAACTTAGATTTTGAAAAAGTGATTGCATTTGGGAAGTTATAGTGAAAATAGTTTTTACAGATTCCAAGGCAAAAAGTAAAAAAGAAAAAAAAGAGGAAGAAAGAAAAGATAGCATGCTGAACCAAATGTTACGTGTGAATCCCATATGTTACGTGCGAAAACCAAGCATGTTGAATCAGATTTGTAGCTCGTTTTACACTACGGTGGAGAATTGTTTTAAAGAAGTTCCAAATTGAATTAATCATATTTTATCAAGTGAATTTGTAACATTTTGAGGGAATTTTGATCCTATTGTTGGGCTTTTATTGAGTTCAAATGCATAAAATTTGATTAATGACAATTGTGTGAAATTAAATCTAATCAAGGTTAAATGGCCAAACTTTTAATCATTTTGTTAAATGACTGATTTTAGAACATTTGATGCTACTTAATATCAATTGTCATTATAGGCACCTATGGAAGAATTGGGCTTTCAAATGCAATAAGCCTCATCCATTTGTTCATCATCCAAGGACCAATTCCATGAACCCATTAGCCCACCTCATTCATTTTCTTTTGGGCCTTTATTATCCATTCATGAAGGAGACACACACAACCTGAATATACCTATTATTCCATTCATTTAACCATCCATTCCTTCGTCCAGCAAGCACGCCCCACCTGAGCCCATTTTCATTATTCCATTCATTATCCTAGAACCCAAAAACCAAGAAGCCACCAAGAGCAAGAAAAAAAAGTGACCCCCTGGAGCATTTGGCATCATTCCCTCATCCATAAGCAGGCAGCACAATAAATATTCCCAAAAAAAATCCATCAATTCCATTCTCAGCCGCCACTTCACCCGTTAATTCCCATTCCTTTCTCCATTTGAGGGCTAACCATTCGCACACAGCAGCCGCCATTTCCCCAATTCATTCCTCCATTTATCCACCTCCATTCCATTTACAGCCACCTCGAATCCATCTTCACTCCTCCATTAAAAACCTCATTCCATATTCCTCTGCGGCACCTGCTCGTCATTCATTCATTTTTCCCAGCAACTACTACTATTCATCATTCACTCACCTCAATCATTTCCTCCACCACACCCACGCGTCCTCAAATTTGCAGCTGAATCATTCGCAGACCAAGCCATCATCTTCGTTCACCTCGCTCGCTGATCCAGAGGCGTTGTTTTGTCCATCGTCGGCTAGCTTCTGTCACTTCTGGAAGATGATGGTCACATCATTTGGACTGCTGGAATTTCCTATGACAATTAGTGGCTAATTCCATGATTCTCTAATTCAACAACAATGGTATGAGCTTGAATCTTTAAAAGGGAGTTTTAGTTGCTTTAATTTTCTATCCAATAATTGATTAACAATTCCTAGGTCTTAGGATAGTTTTTCTAATTCTTGGAACGATTTTAATTGCTTAAGTTGTATTATATTGTGGAAATTATTGTGACTGGAATTATTGCTTGACAATTTGATATTGGACTGATTATAACTTTAATTTCAATTATAATATTGTGGTATCACATTGTGTTGAATTTAGAGTGAATATTTTGTGATTTTTCTAAGGTGGCTTAGAATCTTAGATCAAATAATCTTTTACTAACTTTAATTCTATTATTTGAATTTAAGAGTTACAATTAAGTAGTGGTTTTATTATCTTTAATTCATCTTTACTATTCTGGTGGCAGTTAGCAAATTGGAAGTTTGGAAAATATTTTGTGACAATTCGAGGTGGCTCGATTGTTGGATTAAAGCTTAATTATAATTCTTTAATTCATTATTTTAACTCCCATATCTATTGAAGTGATGATTGCCGGCGTTGTTGGGTTGGAGAATTGATTTCCATCATCGTTATTCGCGCTTCATTTATCTCCATTCGTTTCACTTGTTTTCATATTTAAAAATAACAAAAAGAAGTATTTTAATTTTAGTTTAATTCATAGGATTCACATTCCTCGCTTTAGTTTTCAGTCTAGGTTATTTGCATTTAATTACTAGGATTTCGTTTCGTTTTTCGGCTCCTCAAAGTGAACACGACCCGTATTGGTGCTATACTACATTAATTCGGTTAAAATCTTTGACGCGAACTTAGGCGACTAAAAGTTCGCTTGTCACAAATAAAACCCAAGTTTTGAAGAATAGAATTTGGGAGAACAGCTTTTACAAATTTCAAGGTAAAACCTAAATTTTGAAAAGGTAATTGTATTTGAGAAGTTATGGTGAAAATAGTTTTTACAGATTCCAAGTCAAAAAATAAATAGAAAAGAGAAAAGGAAAGAAAAGAAAGAAAGAGAAAATTTATTAGAAAATATTGTGTAATTTGGCAAGATAAAAACTTTTTTAAAACCTAAATTTCAAATCAAAGTTTAATATCTAACATAGCTTTTCTGAAATTGTGAATACTTAGATAAAACCTAGGTTTTACCACAAAACCTAGATTTCCCACCATAATGCCAAACAAGCCCTTGTACTTCATCCCGGAGAAGATTGCAGAAGCTGTTATCCGTGCTGCTAAAAAAGTTGCTAATGTCCTTACTGAGCCTCTCACTAATGCTTTGCTGCTATATTTTCTCCAAAAGCTGAATGTCTGTCAAATATTGAATAATAATATTCTATTTAAGTTAACCTGTAAACTAGATTCTTTAGAAGTCTAACCATAGCTTGTTATGCTAACTAATTGTTAGTTATGACTGATTGTACATATATATATGACTATCACCGTAATGAAAATCCGAGGGATTCGATTTCTTTCAACCTCATTTGGTTTCAACGTGGTTGACTCTTTCAATTTTAGTATACTTGATTATGACCGTTGTTCAAGATTTTTGTTTTTATAAGCAGGGTGGATGTTAAGAGCAAGTTACCCTGTTAGTAACCCAGTCAATATACTCAATTTTGTAGTGTATGATAATTACACAGCTCATTTATTGAATTACGAGTTCTTTCGATATTCCATGCATACTTTGGTCTGTGCAGCTACCTACGAGGGAGAAGACGGGGTTGTCCCAAAACGACTTCTGCGGTCACAGCCCTCCCAACTTCGACTTCAAAAGATTCTCAACTTGGATTGAATCTCGCTTTCTACTGAACTCCCTCTTGCTCAAATCTAATGAACACCCTCTTGTTCATATTTGACTTTCGACCAAATAGGAGGAGGAAGTCCGACGGAGAACATGAATATAGAAGGAGGAGGTCTAACGGAGATAAATAAGATAGAAAGAGGGATGGAGGAGATCAAACGGAGGTTTGATGGACAGAGGCATGCAAAGACCTGCAGATGGTTATTGAGAATACACATATATCTTTTTATAATTTTATAGATAATATTGAGTATTTATTTATGCCTTTGAACCATGGATCGGAGTTATTGTGTGCGCTATTAAAATTAATACATAAGTGTTGACAAATCCAAAATGCTATTTGCGTTCTGGTTTACATGAAATGGGAAACTGCCATGCGCTATGATTGATATTTTATGTGTATAATTGTGATTTTAAGGAAAGTTTGGCTGGCTAATTAAGACATTCAAGATAACTAGTTCAGTCTAATTTGGGGAAAACTAAATTGATAATAATGGGTTATGGGTGTTTTGGATTCTAAATAATGCTTATGCTTCAAGGGGGCGGTGTGTAGGATGATTTTGACCTATAGACCTCTATTGTGTCTCTCTTGGCTTCATGGTGCAAGCTTGCCGAATTCTTGTGTAGTCGAAAAGTGGAGATAACGGGGTTTATTTCTATAGGTATAGGCAAGTATACCTATAGAAATAAGTTTGCCTAGATAAGTGGTATAGGCAGGTATATGTTTTTGCCCAGATAAGTTTCTAACTTTGAGAAGGAACCCTGATCCTTCTTAGAAATTCTTATGATCAATCTCTCTCCCTTTTAAAAGTATCTTGTTCAGGTGGAAAGTGATTGACTGTGCAATTCCACCGATTGATGTTTTGGTCAAGCATCATATGAATGTAGCTGGATTTTGTCCCTTTGGATGTCAGGTTGATGAATCCTTGGACCATCTCTTCTTTCATTGTAATTTTGCTAAACTAGTATGGTTTGGATGTTTAAATATTTGCCTGGATAGCATAACACTTGAAGATTTCTGTGGATTGGCTTAGGAAGATGATAATGACCTTACAAAGTGATGGACACATGAGGATCATCCATGAAATAATTCTCATCATTAACACCATCTAGATGAAAAGGAATCAAATTGTTCATCATAGGAAAACCGTGGATCCTGAATAAGTCATCAAGGAGATCAAAGGTTGCTTAACATTCTCTGAACTCATTTCTGCTGCCACGCCTACTTTTTGTGGAGTGCTGAGTGGATGGGCTATGATGCTTTCGAAGATCAAGAGTTCAAGACAATGAAGACAATTGAGTTTCATGAGATAATATGTTATAAGAGCTCCATGTTACACAGGCTAACATGGACAAGGAACTTTTCTGACCCTCCTTTTAATGTGTTAAAGGGATGGACTGTCTTGAATTTTTTATTCTGATTTCTTTACACACATGAAGTTGCAAGCCGCAAATTTTATGTGCAAAGAAGATGTCCATCTGCATGCAATTCTCTGAAACTTGAGCGAAAGGAATTGTTGAGAAGGACATTCACAAATATTTATCTTTTTTTATCAGTACTGACGTTCATGTTGTCTATAGCTCTTTCATTTCATCTGTTATGAGTTCCTTTTTTCCTAATATTTCTTTCTTAACGTTGTAACCTGAAACATCTATTTTTTCATGTCATTTTGCCTATTTTAAAAAAAAGTGTGTGTATATATATATCTATATATATGTGTTTGATATGACAAGAATTATGTGAATAAAAAACAATTATTATGATTCCCTAATATTGGGGTAACACTATTAGCTAGACACCAAACACGCTTCTCGAATATAGTGAAGAGGTTTATCATTGGAACACAGTCTCCTATCGTTAAATTGCAAGCAAATGTGGCTGGTAGAGGAAAATAAACACTCTCCTCTCGACTAATCATTTTCGACCATACTGAACGTGTTGAACGCAACAACTAGCTTGTCACTCTTGGTATTTAGAGGTTGCAAGTTTAAACCTGCCCACTATATCGCTATATAACAGAAATGCATGTGTTTACACATTATATTTGTAGGGAAAAAACAGCTTGTGTTAGATTAGGAACCAAAGAAGAAAAGGAATGGTGATGCTGTAGGCTAGAAATTACAAGATTTTTTGGCAGGAAGATACAATGGCATATAGGCTTGTCAACGAAGCTCCAGCGCTCACTGACCATACATCTAGAGCAAATGAGTTCTATCCCCAAACGCACTTAGGTTAGTTTTGCAAGAACAATCTCATAATTACTAAAACATAGATTTACGAGCTGTCTTCAATTGAGATATAAAACAATAGAACAAACCTTACCTCTCTTCATCGTTTGATCTTTTTAGTTTGGGATCCAAGACCAATAACAAGAAGAAACTATTTGTAGAAGAGACAAAGAGTTAGTATATATAATTTAGAATATAATTAATAGAGTGACATGTCTCTCCTTACTAGAAAAGAGGGCACATTGATGGCAATCATGAATAATAGCCGTCACCCAGTCGGAGAACCTCAAGAGTAATTATGAATTGTTGGCAAGCTTAACTTGTTGTACCACCATCAGTTGACTAGAGTTACCCTATATGGGCTCAGCCTAAATGACTATGGGTCATACTATGGATGTTTTATTAATTACTTAATTAATATCTATAATAATATAATAAAATATCTCACATTCTCCAATTTGACATGTGATTTCAGGGTCTCTAGTCATTTCAAGACCCAATAAAAAATTATCTAAAATTAATGCAATATAGTGCACTAACTTTAGGATCGTCCTCTTATCAAGGAGCCTTTATTTTAAATCCCTAAGATAAACTAAGTGTTAAAAATATGATTCGAAGGAATGGGTTTTTATGAAATTGATTTTCTTTACTAAAACCAAACGCAAAATAAATTTAAACTAAATGAATTCTTTTGCATTTTCAGGAATAGTGAATACCTTTGGTGATAGAGAGGTGACCATTCTTGCTCAAAAATAATTGTGGGAGTTGAAAAACCATTAAACCTTTAGTAAAACATTAAATTTACGCTTGAATCCAATATTCTTGATTGATAATATCTTCTACGAACATAGCTAATTATTACCTATTGAGGTATTGTTAAAACTGTTTAATGCACAATTAAAATCAGAATAATGCAATATGAGTCTTCTCATAATAAAATGCTAAACAGCCATTCCAAAGCACAAAATAATCATATTACCTAGACAATAACACGCTAATTAACATAATTAAATTAATGCTATCAAGAAATCAACAACACATATATGTTTCATAACGCATAATCCAAAATTAATCGTGAAAATCAATCCAAACAAAGACAAATAAACATAAATCTCAGTTCCAAAATCATAGGCAATCATCCATATAACTAGAAAATCCAAATACATAATTTTAGATTAATAAAATGATAGAAAAACTCTCCTATGTAATTCAGTAAATTCTGGTCCATAACTCATCACCACGAGGCAAAACAATTAACCGTGTATCGCTTTAGATTCAACTGTAGTGAATTCCATATGCACAACCATAATAGCACTCAGGGAATTGGAATAAAATATGGAAAATAACGTAGTTAATCCCATTGTGTAGCTGTTTGAACGACACGTGGATGAGGAGCTGAAAATGAGAATGCGTGGCGGCGCCTTTGCTCCCCAAGTTTGCAAGTCTCGTGTGTCTCCCAAGCTTATGAGGAGGCGACGGCGTCTGGTCTGGTCGTGGGTGCCGATAAGAATGGAAGCTGGAGCGGTGAGGAAGAGGGCAGAGAATGGGTGGCGGAGGTGTGGTCTGCGGCGATGAAAACAGGTCAGGTCCCTCGCTATCGGCGTCTCTCTCTCTCTCTCTCGTGCTCTCTGCTCCGTCGTCGCTGCGTGGTATTGCAGAACAAGCGATGAGGGCGTCGGTGGCGTAAATCCTGTTGGCTTGAATGAGTTGTCGAGGTCCGGAGGAAGAGAGGTGGCGTCTGTGTGGAATCTGGTGGCTGGTCAAGGTCTGCTGTGGAGAATAACGAACCTGGAACAGTGGCGGCTGGTTGATCCTCCCTCGTCTCGTCGTGCGTGAGCTTCCCCGGTGGAATGGAGGCGGCGTGAAGAAGCTCTCTGTTCTCTCCTTCTCTCCCGTGAGGCGGCGTGAGTGAGGGAAATATGATTGAGGACTAGCGGCTGGTTGTGGTGCCGAGGAAGAAGACAAGTCTGCCAGTCTCGTGTTGGGCTCTCCTTGCGGCTGTGTGCGCGCGTGCTTGAGGAATGGAGAGAGCCGTTAATTCCCTCGCTCCCTGAGGCAGCTGTGAGATTATCGAAGATGGCCGCGTTAGCAGCGTGGAATCAATTCAAAATGTGAGGGTTCGCCGCTTCCTTCATTCGCTGGAGCGCTCTCTGCTTTTTATTATTATTTTTTTTTCATTTTCCTAGGTTAATCGGTTGAGTGCCCCAAAACGCAGCAGCGGCACTGGTGGACTGAGTTGTCATTTACCAAATTCATGAACCAAATTGTCATTAATTCGTAGTCCCTTTTCTGTCATTTTCTGAATTTGCCAAATTCCTTCTAAGTATCTACAATGCACGAATCAAGCACCAAATAATATTAAAAGTTCAAGGAAACATTCGCATGAATAAATCATCAATTTAAGATCATTTTACCTCTAATTGGATTTAATTCAATGTAAACATCATTATTCTAAATTTAGTGCTTAATCATGTGATTTTTACTTAGGAAATGTATCAAAATCCCTAATTTATTTATGAAAAATTGTGTAGAAATATGGTTATATCAACCGGTATAATTATGCCAATTGCCAAGCCCAAATAAGTTAAGGCTATACTGTATATGAATCATGGCGACAAATCATCTTAAGTGAGTAATTTTGCTCATTTTAAAATATGTGGTTTTGATCATTCAAGTTTACTCCATTTATAATTGTTGATCTCTGAAACAGTTGACAGTGTTAATTTTACTAACCCGTTACTAACTCCCGTTAAGTTATTTATGAGCATGTTGATTGTGGGTCAAACTTCAAAGACAAAAAATGGTATTAACCCATTAAGTTAGATACCTAGTTAGCATACCACATAAGCAACTTAACAGAGTTAGTGCCACGTGATCAAAATTAATACTGCCAACTACTTCACCGACGTTTAAAAATAGAGCAAACTTAAAGGACCAAAACCAATGTTTTTAGTTAAGGGAATATAACCAAAATTGAGAGAAATTTCAAAGACCTAAAGTGTTATTAACCCTAAAAATTATTAAACCAATATTGATCTATTAATAGATTTATTAATAAATCTGTTATCCTGTATTCCCTACATAATTCCACAACCAAATTGGACCTTTTTATTAAACTGATTTGATAAGTACATACAACATTCTTTGTGTGAGACTTTTCAAGAATGGTATTTAACGTAACGTTCTTTCCGGTTGTAAGAATGATAGCTAGGCGTGAAAGAATGAATTAATAACTACCGAGTCCTTATATTTTCTTTTAAAAGGTTAAGATAAATATATAAATATCTTAACCTTTTAATCATTTAACATTTAATTTTACACCAAATTTCATTTTAATCACTTAAATTAAAAAATGTAGTTTTAGTTCTCTATTTTTAACATCGTTAATTTCATCTAACAAGATATGTTGACAAAACAAATTCAAACTATACTTTTACAATTCAATGATTGTAAAACATGTTTAAATTTTAAAATATAAAAATGATCAATTTAAATAAGTAAAATATTAATCATATTTATCATCATTTAACTATAAATTACCGTAGTCCGCATTTTTTATTAGATAAAAATATTAAGTATATGGATCGGTAGATAAAGTCACTCTTTTTAAACCTAAATATTAAACTGGTACTTAGTGTAAATTAAAAGAAACTATAGTATATTTAGCTTTTTTAAAAGACTAAATTTAAAATATCAATTCAAAACAGCTGTAAAATTTAAAAATTTTAATTACAAATAAGATATTTAAGTTTCAAAGTTAACCATCTGTTTGTAATTATCTGAATTAATGTTTGCAACTCATTTTTAAAAAAAATTCGGGAACATAACCGACATCAATATCCCTTTGGACTTGAATATCATTCCCGTTTTTGTTCCCTGAATTGCGGATGCCACTTTTTCCCGCGTGTTTGGAAGACTTGGGTGCATCTCTCATGCACACAATTTTTTATGGTTTTAATGTAAATTGAGATAAAACTCTTCTTACATATTTACTTTAAATTGCGTGAAATCATTCTTCCAACGGTTTTCTAAACATGTTCTTTTTCATAAAAGCAAGCTAACTTTGACCTATTTACTGTAGTGTTATAACAACACATTTATATAAATCAAGATACAATTTCTCAAATAATTTATTATATAAATTAAGATATACTTATCATATAAATTATATTAAAAAGTAGTTTGCATAGGAAACATTGTGCTTGTTTGGGAAGCATGTTGTGCTCTCATTATATATAAGTTAAGATAAAACTCATTTTACCTAAACACCAGTAAAACGGGAAAGAATTTTATGCCCTGTTTGGTATGATGGAATTGGGCACATGGAAATGGAAATGGAACCCAATTCCATCATACAAGCATGCTTGGTAGCATGGAAATGGATTTCAATTCCATTTCCATATCCACCAAAACATCATATTTCAATTCCATCCCAAAAGCTCATTTTTGCAATTCCATCTTCACAATTCCACTTTTGCCCAGCGACCATGCCCACCACCAACGAGCATGACAGCACCGGCCAGCACCTCCGACCATGACGACGGCGACCTTTGACGAAGACGAAGATGAGCACAGGAACGGCGACCTCCAGCGACGGCTTCATCTTCGACCATGACGGCGACCCCTGACGAAGACGAGGACAAGAACGACGACCTTGAACAACGAAGATGAAGCCGGCAACCTCTAGCAACGAAGACGGCGACCCAGCAACCTCCATCAATTTTTTTGCCTTTTTTTAATTTTAAATATAAAAGAAAATTTTAGTTTTTTATATAAAAATTAAATTCCATTTCCATGACATACCAAATGTACTTGTAAAACTCATATTCATTTCCATATCCATTTCCATTAAAATCAATTCTAATATACCAAACGGGCATTAAATGTTAAATCCCATAGCCCCCAAATCCAAAATCACGTGAAGTGGTGGAGGAGGAGAATTTGATCATTTGGCCTTCAAGCGGCAACCAATCACCATCGGTCAGCACCGGGGCTGATCCAATGCAAATACGAAAGATATTTGACAGAAGGTATGGGGGGACTGGGTTTTTAAAGACTTTGAGGCCTTTAATTTGACTTTATTAGAAAAATTAGGCTGGAGAGTGTTAACAGAACCTAATCAAATGTGGACTAAAATTTTTTAAGGCTAAATATTTTCCAAGATGCGGATTTTTGGGGCCAGAAAAGGGGGCAGCGCTTCATGGATATGGACAAGCATTCTTGAAGGCAGAAGGGTGTTGGAAGGGAACATAATTCCTGGTATTGGCACTGGAAGGAGCATAAGGGTATGGGCAGATCCCTGGCTAGATGATATTCCAGGTGAGAAACTATTTTCACCCTTTCTAGATGAGTCTCTTCAAAATCTCACAGTAGCATATTTAAAACAATCAGTAGGTTGGGACATAACATTAGTTGAGGAATGGTTGAGGGACTTTGAATCCCAGGCCATCCTTAATACCACTACTGCAATCTCAAATAGGAATGATAAATGTAGATGGACAGGTGGCAGTAGGGGGAGTACACAGTAAAAGAGGGGTATAAATTAGCAAAAATGTTGAATGCAGAAACCACTCTGAATTTGCCCGGTCCTTCAACTAATCAGAATAAAAAATTGTGGAGAGAAGTATGGAAGCTCAGGATACCGCATAAAGTTAAACTATTTTTGTGGGAAGTATGGAACCTCAGAAACCACTCTTCCATCATTTGAAAATTTACATAGGAGGAAAGTGTGAGTAGTTGAGGTATGCCTTATTTGCAAATCTAAAACTGAATCTTTAAAACACTTTGTTTTTGTCCTTGGGCAAAGAAAAACTTGGTTTGCAAGTGTTTTCTCCTTTCAGTTTAATAATGAATCTGAGTTTGATCTTAAGGAATGGATTATGTGTGGATTAATAGAACTCCAATTGACACCATGGCAGAAAACGTTATTTACTATGCTTCTGTGGTATATATGGAAAGGAAGAAACAACTTTATCTATGGCAAGATAGAAACTGACCCAGTGTTCACTTTTTCCCAGGCGTCTTCAATTCTCCAGGAGTTTTGGCTGTTAAAGGCAGGTCAGGGGATCTTTCTGCTCTCTCTTCATCTGTGGCGAGTGGATTGGAGGTCATTAGAAAATGGAACAAACCGAATGGCAATAAGATTATATTCAACACTGATTGTGCATACGATGAGAAGAAAGGACATGTTGTTATTGCTTTTGTTGTGCGAGATGAGAATGGATGGATACTGGAAGGTGAAACAATGTTGGTTCAAGTTAATCCTGCTTTTGAAGGAGAGTGTGAATCCATGAACCATGATGTTAATTATGGTATTGGAAACCAACTGGAGGACATAATTTTTGAATCTGATAACTTGATTTTAATCAAATGCCTCAATGATGATCTTCAGCCACCGTCATGGTAAAGTGAAGTAGTTACTGAAAACATCCTTATTTTAAAGAACTCTTGTTGAAATCATGCCTTCCAATGGATTCCCAGAGAAGTAAATTTGGCGATTGATTGTATGGTTAAAGCTTCATTGCATGGGGTGTACCAAAGGTATTGGGTTGATAGCCCTGCTCTGCAGTTACAAAGTATTCTTTTGAAGGATCTTGAGGTTGCAATGTTTGACCCTAGTTGAACCTTAATTTTAGATGTTTTATTGTTTATCTTTAATATCACTGGACTTTTTTATGTAATTTTTATTTTATGAATAGATAGTTTGTTGGCAAAAAAAAGAATAATGCAATGCTGGAGGCAAGTCTATTTTTAGCCACTTTTTCACCATTTATTAGTCGGATTAAGAGTAAGAGCTTGTTTAGCTCCTAGTTTCAAAATCTAGATTTTGTGATAAAATTTAGGTTTTGTTTAAGTACTCACAGTTTTCAAAAAAACTATTATGAAGATAAAATCTAAGTATCAAACCTATGTTTTTAAAAAGTTATTTTCTCATCAAATCATACTCTTAGTACTGGTAATGCGGATCAGCCCGCCAACCGCCAACATATATTTTTTTATTTTTTTAGAAAAATGAAATTTCTTTTTTGCTTATTTTGCCCAATTTTTTCATAAGATTGCATAGTCATGTCATATTAATTGACATGTATGATTCTTTTTCTATTAATAAATTTTCAATAATGACATTTTTTCATATTTTAAAACAAAAATATAACTATTAATGTGTTGTTATAATTTTAAATATAGTATTATAGAAAGTTGATATGAAAAATAAAATATTTTATGCTATTTTTGAATGTATTAAGTATTATTTATCATACTTTGAAAAAATATTGAGATGAAAAATGTAAGAAAAATATATAATATATTATTTTTAAAATAAATATTTAAAAAAATATAGGTGGCAATTGAACCCACCTATTCCATGGGCTTAACCTGTATTACCAGCACTACACACTCTCTCTTATAATAAATTCTCTATTTTTGCAAGGCGAATTTGAAACAAATTAGTAAATCCTAGACACACATCTATGTTCTTCTCAGCCCCGACAAAGGACTGGTTTGCCCTTAACCTGAAAAGGAGAGTGGGTAGGGATACAAGCATGCCGTGGGACTTAATCTGGGGTGTTGGCATATGGAAACTGTGGAAATGGAGAAACCAGCGCGTTTTTGATCAAGATTTCGTTGAACCCTATGATCCATTAGCAGACATCAAACTGGTATGGCCAAAATACGCAATGATACAGGAGGAGGATTACCAGCCTATGCAGTTACCTCCTCAGCTATAATGGACTCCACTTGATCCGGGCTGGATCAAGGTAAACGTTGATGGAGCAGTGTCGCGAAACCGAAAAGTAGCAGGATGTGGAGGAGCTTTTCGCAATCAGATGGGGAACTGGGTAGCAGGTTTCACTCAAAATCTAGGGCCTTGTACAGTGCTAGAGGCGGAACAATTGGCCATTCTAAGAGGGCTTGCTTTGGCATGGGATCTAGGCTACAGGAGAATAATCCTGGAGTCGGACTCCAAGAACGCGGTAGAATCAATGGAGGAACAACAGAGAGAAGGGTCTACTCTACTATGTCTCAAGCTGCACGAGTTCCTACGCTTTGAATGGGAGTTGAAGATTACCCACATATCCAGGAATCAGAACCTCTTAGCTGACTCACTGGCAAAAGAGGGACTAACAAGGTCATGCTATTACGAAAGTTGCCCCGTGCATTTAAAGACTTTAATGTCCAAGGAGTCTGTGGGATTTATCCTCCTTTAGATATACATCTATGTAATTTTCTTGGCTTTTAAAGCCTCATTTGTATAAAAAAATTCTCTATTTTCCCTTTTTTCTTTCTTTATCTTTCCTTTTGCGTTTTGCTTCAAACTCCGCAAAATTAAATAACTTCCCAAACACAATCACCTTTTAAAACCTAGGTTTTATCTCAGAATCCGTAAAAATTATTCTCCGAATCTCCAAAATCTAGGTTTTGCCTTAAACTTCATAAAAGCTATTTTTAATCGAACTTTCAAACGAGCTCTGTAACTTTTTGAATTTTATGTTAATTTTAATAATTTTTGCCCAAAAATTACTTCAATATATTGAAATAATATAATTTTTTAGTAATTTTTCATCAAAAAATAGTTTAGACGGTTAAAAAAGTACCTCCTACTAATTGTGAGAAATAATTTAATTGTATTATTTCCGTTTGTAAAACTGTTAAGACAACGTATTTATGTTTGGATAATTATTAAATTTTGAGTAGATTTATTCTACTAAAAAGAAATTTTTTATTCAGAATGTATTTTAAAAACAGAAATTACTAAATATTAGAGTTTGGATGCTGAACAACTTTTATGTTATGTTTGATATGATGGAATTGGGAGGTGGAATTGGAAATGGAATTCATTTCCTATGTTTGGTATGGTGGAATTGGAGGGTGGAAATGGAAATGGAAATGAAAATAGAATTCAAAATGGGTGGAAATGAATTCCATGATGTAAGCCATGTAATTGTATTCAATTCCATGTAATTGATTTTTTGACCTCTCATTTTTTTTCTATATTTATATCCATTTCCATCCTCATTTCCATTTCCATTTCCATCTCCATATTCACCAAAATCAATTCCAGCGTATCGAACGAACCATTGGTTTCTTTCGAGAGGCCTTTGCCACAAATGCTAACGAGTGAAGTTAATGAAAAATACGCTCTCGAATCTTGATCGCAGAACGTGGATGATACATGCTTCACCAACTCAGACCAGACCGGTCGAGTCAAGCCGGAAACCGGCGACTCGGCCGACAATCCGGTTCGAGCTGGAATGTGAACCTGGGTCATGGTGACTCAGTCCAACTCGGACTGACTCGTCATAAACCGGTAGTAACTCGGTTGACCCGCCAAGTTGAGGGGTCGACCGAGTTACGTTAAAAAAAAAAAGACGGTGTCAAAGGATCGATGAGCATTTGGACGATATGCTTGAAGGAGGAGGTATCAGCTTGGTGGGGAGGAGAAGGAAGAAGAGATGAAGGAGAATAAGGAGGAAGGAGGTTGGCCCTCCGACTTCACAACGCTTTCCCACACCTCGAGCTGATGCTGTTTCTTCGTTGCTGCTTGGTCCTTGTGAACTGCACTTACAATCACAACCCGAAGCGTGCAACTGACATAAATCAAAGGAATGACTTTAGACAGAAATTTGTACCAGACCTTCAAAAATTTAGGCGAAAATCGCAACAGGAATGGAAGGAAAACAAGAACAAAGCAACCGACATCATGGAACTGAGTCAAGGTTTGGAGAGAAATTGAACACCGCAGAGGAGAAATGATCGACGGGAGAAAGAAGGTCGCGAAAAATTGGAGTACTTTGCTAGCTGTAGAGTTTGAAAAGATTGAAAAGCAAGTGTCTACATGCAGGTCTACAAGCTTAGGAAATGATGAAAAGCAACTGTCTACACGCAACTCTGCAAGCTTAGGAAATGATGAAAAGAAATAAATGTCACTTTTCTCTTTCTTCTTTGCAGTAAGATATAAAAACAAAATTCAAAATTGCAAATATTTATAAACATTTTTTTAAGATAAATATTTTAAAATTGTAAATAAGATTGGATAATACATAAAATATAAGTATATAATTGATTTAATAATTGTTACTTTATTAATAATAGAAACTTTTGAACTTTTCAATTTTGAATGGTTTGATTGTGTTAATTTGTAATAAGATTTATTTTTAAATGTCTTTATTCTCACCGGTCTAACCCCCAATTTAACTCTGGTCTGATCCATTGACCCTTAATCCGTTACGTTATCCGGTTCAATCACCGTTCCGATTTCACGTAGTTTGGGATGATTTACGCTCTCGAGTCTTGATCGCAGGACATTCGAGTTGTGTGAAAGAAAGGAATGGCTACCATGGATACAGACGTCCCGATGGTGCAAGCCGGCGATCCCTCCAGCAGTGCTGGCCCTTCTTCCAAGAGGCCTAAGCGGTTCGAGATCAAGAAGTGGAATGCTGTCGCTCTCTGGGCTTGGGGTACCTCTTCCCTTTACCCTAACCCTAACTTTTTCTCTTCTCTTGTCCCGTTCTTCTTTCCGAACTCTTTATTCCCTGCTATTACCAATTACAGATATCGTTGTTGATAATTGCGCCATATGCCGGAACCATATCATGGATCTTTGTGAGTACAGATGAACTGTGTTTTTGAACTCGATAGCTGATCATCCTCTTTAACTATTCCCCTTTCGTGATCTTGGACTTTGGACATCCAAATGCTCTCACTCCGTTTTTTTTTCAAACGTGACGTGCAGGCATTGAGTGCCAGGCTAACCAGGCTAGCGCTACTAGCGAGGAGTGCACTGTAGCTTGGGGTATTTGCTGAAATCCTACGACATCATAATCCCATTATGAATCAAACAATAAAAACGCATGTGATTGAATCTTTTCCTCATTTCGCAATTTTTCTTTTCTAAAAATCCGTCACCAGTTGCCACCACTTCAGTCCAGACTGCGGAATGTGGCCTTTAAGTTTCAACCACCTTATTTTTAAGTAGCTATATGATTTAGGTCGTGTGTTTTTGTTTAACTACAATTGATGGTATGGTGATTACCTGGTGTTGTGCGTCCTTGCTGCACTATGATACAATGTCAGTTGTTTCAGAATGTTATTATAAATTTTTTCCTATGATATTTTCTGCTATGATCCTAAGTTTGTAAATTTCTATGGGACTTGATTGTCTTCTTTTGTCTATGTATGCAAGTATCACAGAAAATATCTGTAATGCCTGTAGTTAGATTGTAAATTTGTCTTGTAAAGAGATTAGTAACTTATGCCCCCCATGGGCAGGCCAGGCATAGAATTTAAATACCCGTTAACCTACTGTCTGTGAAGATTTAAATACGACTAGATGGGCCACAAAATATTATCACTTTTTTGCTTTTATTAATGCATTAATTTTGATGCGCATGGGAATAACCTGCTTGGTCATCCATCATTTAGTGAAACTTATGGGGAAATGAATATAACTTTTCAAGATTACATAACTTTATAAATGCGGTTTACTTATTCTCTCACTTTTCATTCAACAACACTTTTGGCTGTACTTGCAATTGCAATGGCTTTTGGAGTTTGAATGTATTCTACTCCTACCTTATATCTTCGGGGAAAAGTTTTCATCTATGATTTGATGTATTCCATTTTTTTTCTCGTGGGGATGGGGAAGTGATGCTTGAACCTGTATTTTCAGAACTCTTTTTGTTCACAATGAATTTGATCTAATTGTGTTTGTGATTATCAAGCCATTCAGCCTCTGTAAGTTGGCATATTTCCCCCTGAACAAAAATTTTTTTAGGGTGAATCGGTGAGCTTCAAATATTGAGGTATATCTGTGTTCATTTGCAACAAAGATATTGATAATGTGAAAATCACTTGTACCTTTCTCATCACGATGGTGAATGTAAATGCATTGATAATGTTTAAGGTAACTGTCTCCTGTTGGTGTCCTGATCAATAACTAGAACAATGTTAACATGGGATAAAGAATAAAAAATAAAGAACAATATTCAAGGATCAATTGTAATTGTTTTGTGTTTGTTGATTCAGTTTTTATAAAATATAATGACTATATCTATTGATATTGATAAATTTGGTGATAATATGGAAATCATAGGTATCTTTCTCTCAATGATGTTTAATGTAAATGTTATGATTAAGATAACTGTCTACTTATGATGTTGATATCAATTTGTAATTCGTTCTCACTATCCCTTTCAAATGCAGATATTGCTACTCTATTATCATCTTTAGTATTTTTTTTATCTTTCTGGATTGTTCTTGTTTATTTTCTGCTTTTGTGAGGTCAGATAATTAAGCTTATCTTGCAACACTTTTAGACTTGTATCTTAACTCCTGAACATTTGAACATTTACATATTAATATAAAAAATAACCAACTACACCATTCACAAGCTGTGAATAATGTGAGTCATCTCCAGAACTCTGTGCGATGCATTGATTCCGTTTCTCAATCTGCTCAATGTGAGGTTATATTATCAGTTATGAAAACATGAACCTGTCAGTTTTCTATTTCAAATGAAGGAAGGCCTTTCATTTATATAAGGAATTGTAATTTAAATTATCAGACTGAGAAGCATCTATCAAGATCATCTTCAATTTAATGTTATCTCTACTGTGATATTGCCTATATCATTTTTCACCCGATTGATTCTAGATCTGCTGTATGTAAATTTTGGGTCCACTTGTTTATGTAGTTTACCTCATCTTAGCAAATACAGGACTACTCAAACTGTTTTTCTGGGTTTTTATCTTACGCAGGGGTTTGTAACCATGCCTTTCACTTTCATTGCATTAGTCGATGGCTCAAGACCCGTCAAGTATGCCCTCTAGGTATGTGCTTAATCCTTTCCATCTCTTTCATTAGGATGCTATGAATTCCTGTTGTAGCCCAGCTCAACAATTAGGGAAAATAACAATAAAACTAATATTAATGCTCAAAATACATTCTGTGGAATAACTGCCACAGCCTAATATGTGAGAAATCTCCCATAGCCTCTGTGAAACAATGTCACAGCCTAAAGGGGCTGGAGAACCAGCACCTTCCTCAACACTCTAATACAAAATATGCTCCCCTTCTCACAGCTAGAGGCCACGATTTAAATAGCCAAAAAGCACATGACACATCTCCCAAAATACATGTTACAGCAGACAACTCTAAAGCCTCTAAAGCCTATGGCATACTCTATAAAGTAATCCTTGTCTCCAAAATAACCTGGTCAACTTTGGAATCTTATAAAGCATTGTCCTCTCCTTCCTTGCGCAAGTTTGACCAACCATTGGGTTCTAACAATTCCCAAGTGCTTTTCTAATCTGCTTTACTTGTCTCTGCTTCGACAGATAACAGTGAATGGGAATTTCAGAAATATGGTCACTAGAACTTTCATTTGGGCTGTATCTTATTTTTACAAAGATAGTGTTGACAAAAGTGGGAACATTTGCTTATCCGTGGGAACTATCCCCTTCGTATCTGCTGGTTTATTTTGTTTTTAAGACACGACTTTTGGTTTAATGACTTGGTAGAAATTGGGACCATAAAGTGGATAAGGCGTGAAAAATCTTTTGGTGTTTTGGCGTATGGGTAGTGCGAGCCAGACACACTTCATTTTGTTATCTAATAGCTTGTTGTTTCCCATTTTTGTTTGATTGTTCCCCAGAAAAGGGCATGCGACCGTTTCCACTAAATTGTTCACGTTATTCATAATGAAATATTACCCAAGGCATATTCGCTTCCTTCAAACTGGTGTCTATGTTGAAAGCAGGATCTGATCCCGGGTCATGAACTTGAGTAATGATGTTAATAAAGATAATTCAGTAAAGTAGAGCCATCAGCTTGAGTAATTAG
Source organism: Vachellia pachyceras (assembly GCA_025593235.1). Taxonomy (NCBI): domain Eukaryota; kingdom Viridiplantae; phylum Streptophyta; class Magnoliopsida; order Fabales; family Fabaceae; genus Vachellia; species Vachellia pachyceras. The sequence goes on along the minus strand of JANTPZ010122040.1, from coordinate 4,858 downwards.
GGTAATGAAATGTTTCCATCTATCAGGCTTTTCCTGCTGCTCCCTATAATCTTTCCATTCTGCCGCTCCCTTTCAAGGTTTTGGATAAGGGTCTGGTTTCTCTCTGGCGGTTTTCCCCTCATCCATTAGAATTTCTATATGCTACCCGTCAAATTCATTTGAGCGCTCACACAGTGACACGTTATTAAGGTTTTAAAATCATGTTTGAATCGTATAATCCAAGATAATAGTTACCTTGAGCCTCTTTCTCACCATCCTTGTCCGAGCAGCACCGTTAGCACCGGTAAGTTCTGCACCCCTGAGCAAAACTTCAACGCCTGAGAACTTTAATGGGGGATCATTATCCAAATTTTATTAGACCTCCTAGGTGCTTATAGTTACTGGGTCTTTGCCCAAGCCCTATGAGAACCCATTAAGGGACCATTATCCATTCAAGTCAATTAAGAACAAGATTGATTGCTGTATGCTGCTTGGGATTGAGACTTTCTACGGTATGGCTCTCTACCCAATCATCTTCTCAAGTTTTAAAGTGGGATTTTGATCAATTTTCCTTCAGAGGCTTCATTTCCTTTTGGTGGGGTGGGGCTTTTTCTCAACTTAAAGCTTTTAATGAAAGGAATTTTCGTTTGTTTTGTACTGGTGGAATGGCGAGGTATTTTTGTTGGTCACCGTCTTAGCAGGATCTCCATGTTTGCGACGCTATCGGTGAAGGAATGGTGATACAAACTTAATATGTGATTTTAAAACCTTAATGATGTGTCACTCTGTGAGCGCAGAAAGCCGCCGCTGAGAGGATATGCTCCAATGGACATGTGATTTCAAGTAAACATTTTCAAATTTTTTTTGCCATAATGACTAAAATTACGCTTTCTAAACGTACAATATTAACCCAGGAGAGGATATTCAAACTCTTTCCGTGGCCAATAAAGAAACTTAAAGCAGGCAAAATTGGCATGTTAAACTGAAAAAGAACACTCTTGGCATTCGAGGCTTCAATAGGCTTCTTTTTAAAACGAAATAAATGCATTTTTTATTGGATGTAATAATATTTAAGATACTGTTAAGCATTGAATGTGAACATCTCTTCTAATAGGAATTGAAACATTGAATTTTCATATTGTGTTATGTTAAAGTCAACCATGTTGATGATTTCAAATGTTTTTTAATATGAAGAGAGTCGCGGCCGGTTTGTGGGCTGTGGTTAACAAATTGCCCTCAAGTTAGAGGATGGAGCGAGCGGGGATTTGTTGCTTTAATAATATATATATATATATATATATAGAGACACACACTTCATTTCTTTGCTTTAATTTTAGAGCATGGAGAGAGCGGGGATTTTCCACATGGGATGGAGCAAATAGCGGATTTACTTCATTTCTGTTTTGAATTATTTTGCGGATTTACAGAAGTTTCACTGCATGCTCATTTTTGAGTTAAAAAGCGTCAATAAATATAATAATTTTATTGCAAACAATATTCACAAATAATTAATGTTCTCTTTGCTAAAAAGTTTGGATCGCACGTTCGAATGAGCAAGAAAGCTGTCTAAATTTAAAGGTGATTAAACCGTACAATTAATAATATAAAAGTTAGATAAAGTTAAATTAGGTTCTAAATATATTATCTTATATTGTTTTATGTCTTAGATTTTTAACTTTTAATTTAAAGTATTCCGGTTGATTGTGTATATTAAAGAGGTTCCTACTCTATACCCCAAAAATGATTTTGGGCAAACCCACTCACGAACATTCACCTGCAGACAGTCCAAGAGTAAAATGCGAAGTGAACATGTGGAAGATTCCTAACGGAGCAGACTTAACCACCCAAACCCCTAGAATCTTGGTATCATACAGTTAAATCCTCAAATCTAGCGTCTAACCCCTACAATTAAAGGAATGGGTAGACAGAAGACTTAGTGTATTTTTTCCCCCGAGCTAATCAATAAAATCATTTTTATCTCGTCTTGCATTGAGTGCTTTGAGCTTTTTATTTGCTTTCCCAATTGTTGGTGGCCCTAATCTTATTTTCAATTATCCCCTTATCACCTACTAAGGGATTTCTAAAAATGTAGTTTAGAAAAATAAGCATATATTTATTATCAATAACTAATTTAAATATATATTTATTACAAATAACAAATTTAACTAATTTTTTAATATCCACACATTAACAATTGAACTTATATACTAGGGACCTAACTTTATCTGATAAATAAATATTACGTTGAAGCTAATATTTTATAAAATTAAATTCTACTAGAGGGCAATAAATAATGCACTATCTTTTTATTATTAAAAATCTTTTTTATTCTGTGTAATAAAAATTATCTCATCTTTAAAAAATTTTAAAATGTGAAAAATAAAAGTAAATAATTTAACGAGTTTTTGTGCCCATTTAGATTAATCATGCAAGCTACTTTTTTCAATATAATTTATAAATTACGCCATAAATATATGATATGAGTTTTATCTCAACTTACTTAAACATGATTTTCCAACAGTGATGCAAACAGGCTTTTTTAAATGTCATTCCCCCTTGATAAAATTTATAATAAATCATATAGTTTGTAAACTATAATCAATAACCCATCCTTTTGAGATTTGTTAAAATATTTTAAAGAAGTTTATCTGATTTAGATTATCGGTTAAATTACAAGAAGGCTGTAAATATCACAATTGTATGTTAATGTTACAGAAGGGAAATTAGAGTGAAAAGATAACAGAAAAGCAAGAGCCGAAAGGGGGAGAGCCACCATGAGAGAGATATCCAGACAAAACATAATTTGATATTGGATTCGTTTGAGAACACGGAGAAAAAAATGTTTTCACTATTTACAAAGTAAATATTTAAAAAAGATTATCTTATTTTACAGAAAAACATTATTAAATACACGTTTAACTTTTTTTAAACATGTTTCCAAATAAGACCGTTAAGGTGCTCTGCATGTGATCTCGATGTGGGACGCTTGGGCCCTATTTCTGTGCCCACATTATAAAATATTTATTCAATATGGTTTATATCTGTGAAATAAATATGTAAAATGAATTGTATGTGTTTTTTCAATACCATCATAAACATGCGTTTAGTAAATTATATTTACATAAAATAATCCATAGATCACACGGCTGCCATTTCCGATGGAACGCTTCCTTTGAATTTGCGGGTACGAGCACCGCTGGGCCTGACCCGTTATGTAATGAACTGAATGAAGTGACATTGTTCTGACTTGTGCGCAGTTTTGCAGGAAGAAAGGGAGTGGATGGCAGCACATATTTTAATCAGTAGGACCACATCATCAATTGAAATTTGAAAACCAAAACGGGACCTTTTTGTTTTTTTCCGGAGTCGCTAGGCAGGGCTGACAAAGATGTACATGTTAAGCAGAGCCCAACACAACAAGCGAAGGACTAAAGGGGGTTTACACTTTCTGATTTTCAAACGTAAAACCATGAATGAGGATCCCCTTCGTTTGAGACTGAGGTTGAAAGAATTATAGACTAGCAACATAAACGGCAGAGGTTTGTACAAGAGCAACAGGGGCGTAGCTTTGGGCAGGTGGGACAGGAGCAAGAGCAAGAGCATTTGCAAGTGCAGCAGGAAGGGCAGGAATCGCACTGAAAACTGCAACAGCTTTGGGGAATACAGCAATGCCTGGTCCGTTCACAGCAATTTGATTTTGGGCAAGGCCAACAAAACGTATTGCAGCAGCAGCTGCTACCATAACAAGCTGCCCACATTTGTTGCGGCCAGCAGCAACGGTCCCCTTTGCTCTCGCAGCAGCAGCAGCAGTTTAGATTACCGCAGCAGCACTCTTCACAGCACCAACACCACATCCATGATAGCTTCCAGCACGCCATCCCACTGCACACAATTTAAGCCTAGTCAAGTTCAAGGCGCTATGTCTGTCCGTTTATTCATCAAGCATCAGGCATATGTATCATATCTAAACACGAGATGGTACCTGAGCCACTTCCAGAAGCCACACGACCGACGGCCTTCCTTATTTCTGATTCAAACAGAAAGGAATTAGAATCCAGACTATCTAGTCCAGACGAACAGAAGAAGGCTGAAGAGAACATTTCTTACGTAGGTAGCAGAGGATCCGAGTTTGCCACCACAAAATCGGCAATCCTGAAAGATCATCGCACGATTCAATTAGCTAACATGAACTGAAACAGTTCATTACCACACTCATGCTATTGCGAAATTTATTCATGAAATTTTTTATATTGCTTGATCGTTTCATTCATGGTGTTAGAGACACACAAGCCTCAGCAAGAAACATACTCTTTGCAACATCTCGAAGCCGGTTGAAGGGCTTCTACATATTTCAATTCCTCCTGCGAGAAGCAAAATTATCAGCAGTATCATTCTGCAATATAATTTATTTTTAATGATAAATTTCTAACATGACTAAATCTATTTTACGGTATTCCACTATTATTTAGTAACTGAGAGAACAGGGGAATCCTATGCTAACGGCCATCATGTGCAGCATTATTGAAGGTTTAGTCAAGCCCCTTGATAAGGTGAATGGCTATGAGAACAATAGAGGGCATATTCCACAGCCCGACACATGTCCTCCCGAGTTGTAGTTTCAATCGGCAGCCGCAGTTCAAAAACTCTGCAAGCTAAGAGATTGATTTAAGGTTAAGAAGCCATCAGTTAGTCAAGCGTGTCTACTCCTCGCCAATAAATTGAAGCACACTCCCGATTCATGCAGTTGTTACATGTTAGACAAAAGAATGCCCAGTGCACCATACATGGTGGCAGAGGTTACCGGCGAATGCCATGTTCACAAGTATGTTATCGTTATTGATGGAATGTTAAGTGAAAATGTCAAGGAATAAGCAGGTGG
>JANTPZ010122039.1:0-19445 GCA_025593235.1 Vachellia pachyceras | reverse complement strand
TCAACCGTTCCCACGCAAATCTCAATTTAATAATTTCAAATTTATTCAATTGGGAATATTACAACTTTTGTTCCCACATATTCTCTTATTTGCATTTTATCCCAAAACATATTTTGGGTCTAATCCAACAAGGGTGGATTAGCGCGCCCATATTCCAACATCTCCTACTCACACTTGGTGGATTAGGAATCGTGGGCCTCATCCTTCTCTCTTCTTTCTTTAATACTAGGTGCTTTACCGTGACCGCATGGGCATGACGTCTTTTAGATGTTTGTACTAGAAATCCCTTTCACATGACCAGTACAAGACAATCTTTCTTCGTGTAGCTTGAATCTAGTTACTATGCCTCATATGTCTTAGATTTAACTAAAATACACTTTCACTTGACGTATCTAATCCCTCTTAAGTCAACATAAGACTTAGATCGTCTATCTCGTATTCGTGGTGTCCACACTTATGAAATCTCCAAGTTGCTATCATAAGGGACATGTCACAGACACCAGCACAGTTGTGTATTTATCAGGTAATCTTCCTTTCGCCCATATATCATTTAGATATACATCAACCACTTTCCTAACATAGTACCTTGTATCGCATCTATCATGATAGTAGGATGTACGTCAAGGTAGCAGTCATTGAGGTATACCTCCATGATAATGTCAAAGTCAAAGGACATAAGTAGAAATATCAATTTCTTGGGACTCACAAAGTAATGAAGCAGGGATCCATTCACTTGCTTCCCTTTTGCGATTCCATAACACATGTGGTATGAATCACATGCTACGGTGTTTCTCTTATACTATAAGAGCGTACGTCGGTTTTGAAACATTCTATTAACACCGTACAGACTTTTAGTCTAGATGTTCCCAACATCTAAACCCAAATTCTACCTCCTCTCATATCTCATATGACGTCAGTATTGAAGAATTTGTTGTCTGGTAACAGGCATCATAGGAGCGGGTCCCCATGATTCGATCCATGTTTTATGTGTACATACATTGGATCTTATCTCGACATGCCACACAGTTGCCGAGGTGACATAATTTGTATTTCTTTTCTACCATATCAGCATTCCTGCTGCCTTACTGGTGAATACAAGTGTCTCATCTTTGCATACCCCTCCTGAGTATCAAAGGCGGTAGCTCGTGTGAGAGAGCCTACCTTACTTGCCTGTACGACATATTAGACATTGTGTACTTGTACACAGACATATGAATTCAATCACAAATTCAATATACAGTGTCTGTAATTTTAAATATTGCGCATACCGATAGCCCTTACATGTTTCTCAAACATTTCTCTAGCTATTGGTTTAGTCAGGGGATCTGCGACCATACTCTTGGTCGAAATGTGTTGTACATTAATCAATTTCTGTGCTACATAATTTCTCACAATGTTATACTTAATATCAATGCGTTTAGCCTTATTAAGATATTTGGGGTCTTTTGTGTATGATATACTGCAATATTGTCACAATATATTAGCACAGGATTTGTACTCGTTTTCAAATCCACGGTGTTCAATAAATCTCTTCAGCCATATAGCCTCTTACACTGCCACAGTGCAAGCCACAAACTCAACTTTCATAAAATTTAGGGCTATGCACGTCTGTTTCTTGCTGCTCTAACTTATGGCGCCATTATTCAGCAAGAAAGTATGACTTGAAGTTAACTTCCGTTCAACTTCGGCTTCACCAACATCAGCATCGGAGTATCTAAGGAGCCGCAATCGCTTCCTTAATAAGTCAGTACATAATTCGATGTGCCCGTTAAGTATCACAGAATCCTTTTCAAGCATTCCAATGCTGTTCGCCAGGATTTGACTAGAACCTACTTACTAGTTCAACTGTGAAACAAATATATGGTCTTGTACACATCATTACATACATTAGACTTCCAACGGCACTAGCATAAGGAACTCTTTCCTTAGCTAATTCAATCTTGGGACACATTTCAAGATTTAGGCTAACTCCAGTAGCTACAGGGGTGTTTAAAGGGATTGCAGTCACTCATATTAAATCGCTCGAGAATTTTCTTAACGTAATTCTCTTGTGAAAGAGATAGAATTCTCTTTGAGCAATCCCTTTGGATTTTAACTCCAAGTATATATTCTGCATCTCCCATGTCTTTCATCTCAAAAATTCGATGACAACCATTCTTTAACAGCTAAGATCTAATTTAGGCTATTTCTGGCCAATAGTATATCATCTACATATAATGACAACATCACAAAGTTATCATCAAATTGCTTAATGTAGACGCAGTGGTCTTCTTTAATCATTTCAAAATTGTATGCGGTTATCGCTCTGTGAAACCTCAAGTACCACTGTTTGGATGATTGCTGCAGTCCATAAATAGACTTTTTTAAGCTTACAAAATTTGCTCTCTGAACCTTTCTTTACAAAACCTAATGGTTGTTCCATATAGATTTCTTCATCGAAGTCTCCGTTTAGAAATGAGTTTTCACATCCATTTGATGTAACTCCAAATCTAAACTATTTACTATTGCCAGAATCAGTCTTATGGAATTAAAATGTACAGCAGGTGAGAAGGTGTCCTCGTAATCGATACCTTCCTGTTGTGTATACCCCTTCGCTACCAGATGTCCCTTGTTCTTATCAATTGATCTATCAACTTTTCTTTTTTATTTTGAGAACCTACTTGTTCCCAATGGCCTTTCGACCTTTTGGTAGATCAACAAGTTCCCAGACTTGATTCTTTTTCATTAAATCAATCTCTTTCCATTGCTTTCTTCCATTCATCCTTGGCAGGAAACAATAAGGCTTCTTGTACAGAACGTGGCTCATCATCTCCATCCGGAATAACCATTAGTGCTTCCCCCTTATTGGGAAGCGCCTCTTAGGTACATTTCCCTTGTCACTCCTTCTTGTAGAGACCTCTCGTCTCTTATGTTTCTTTTGTCTCGGCTTTTGTAAAGGCCTTTATGAGCCTTTTAATCTCCCAATTAGATCGATATATTGAGTCGATTGAGGATTATTAGATCGATCTGCATTACCTTATTCTTCTGTCTCAAAAAAATAATGTTCGAACTATATCTCCCTGCCAGGAAATTGTCTTTTTAAGAATACGACATCCCTTAATTCAATTTCAGTTACTGTTCCATTTTCATTTTCACCTATGAAAACGTATCATTTGATTCTTTTGAGTATCTTATAAAGATACATTTCTTTCCTCAAGGACCCAACTTCCCATACTTATGGGAATCATTATGAACGTATGCAGCCGACCCCCAGGGTCTTAAGATACTTAAATATGGCTTGCGTATCGTCCATAACTCATAGGGTGTGGAAGTAACTGCTTTTGAGGGTACACGATTAAGTATAAAGGCTGCTATTAATAAAGCATTACTCCAATACAAAATTTACTGGTTTGCTTGAGCCATTATCAACCTAACCATATCTAGAAGAGTCACATTTCTTCTTTCAGACACTCCATTTTGTTACTCAGTGACAGGGATAGTTAGTTACCTAATTATCCTCTTTTCTTCACAAAGCTCTTTGAACTGATCAGATAAGTATTCACGACCTCGGTCAATACGTAATACTTTAATTTACGTTTTATTTGATTCTCTATCTCATTCATGTACTGTCTAAAACTCTCTAATGCTTCAGACTTATGTGAGATCAAATAGACGTGACCATATTGTGAAAAGTCATCAGTAAAGGTAATGAAGTACTAAGCTCCGTGCATTGCCCTCACACTCATGGGACCGCATATATTAGAATGGATCAAATCCAATGAATTTTCAGCTCTAGTTCCTGTACCGAAAGGTTTTCTAGTTGCCTTGCCAGCCAAACAATTTTCACACAAGGCTATTTCCATATTTGGACTTCACCTAGCGAACCTTCCTTTGCTAGTTTAATCATTCGATTCTGGCTTATATGCCCTAGTCTAGCATGCCAGATATTTATGTTAACTGTTATATTGGAGAACTAACGAAGCAGTCATGCAAGTCAAAATCATCAATAACATCCATAACAAAGAACTTCCCTAAAAAGAGAGCTAGACCATAAAAGGTCTCATTACTAAAGATGTCATCAACTTCACATCAAACCCATAATTCAATAGACACAGTACAGAAACTAAATTCTGTCAGATGATCGGTGTATGAAGTAATCATGTAAGATTAAGGTCTTTTCACCACGCATAGTAATATGCATGTGCCTATGCCTTTGACCTCTTGTCTTATTGCCAACATAAAGCTATTTGTATTGATGCGGCAACCGACGGTAATCCACGAAGGACCCCCGATTCTTCGTTAAATGGTCTGTGGAGCCTGAGTTTTCCACGGTCATTTCACTCAGGGCAGTCCCTCGCGAAGTGACCCAACTTCTGGAAGGCATATCATTTGACCTTATTCAGGTTAACTTTACTTTCTGCCCTTTTTGAATCTAGGGACATCCTTCCTACCTTTTCCACAAAATTTCTTGCCCTTCTTAAAATCGGGCTTGAAATTGGAAGGGCATGCATTCTCATTCTAACAGGCATGCCCAGAAGACTTAAATGCCTCCAGGCTTTCATCCTCAAGCTCAAGGTGCTTCATAACATCATCAAAAGTAATGATGTCATCGTTATGGGTTAAGTTCACTTTACACTTGCTGCTCATTGGTGAGAATGTGTTCAACTTTCGGAGCTATCTAATCATGTCTAACATGTCTCGGAGATGCTGCTTCATGGGCGTATTACCCCGAAGCTTATATGTGTCAAACTTGATTGTCAGCTTCCTAAATTTGATGGTTGAAGTTCCACCAAACTTGTCTCTGAGAGCTGCCCACATGGCATGTGCAGTTGGATGTTTTTCATACTGGCACATTAGGTCATTTTCCATTGTGCTCAACAAGGTAACTCTTGCAATACTGTTCTTCCTATTCCAAGCCTGGTATAACTTCAGGTTTCTTCTATGTTGGGTTGAAGTCCCAGCTTCAGGTTCCACCAGAACGGTGGACAATGGCTCAATGGCCTCCTGTTCCTCCAATATACACTGCACCTTACGGTGCCAGATATCCCATTTGTCACTATCCAACTTATCCCCTTTATTCAACTCGGCAATTATGCTTTTTATTGCCATTTTCTAATATGAGGTGATAGGGCAATTTATCAACAAATGCTTTCTTATATAATTGAGTTTTTAGCGATTATGTAGCACATTACAGTATACAATGTCTTGTACTTATATTATTCTTGACAAGAAGATAATTTGATCACTAGATCTGTGATCAGGAGAATACGTTTGTACCTCCCATAATACAAACACTAGTAACTACATTATTTCTTTCAAGAATTTTACAAGTACTTCTTGAATCGCCAACTTTTAAAAGTCTCATTTTCTAAAAGCTCCCACTTATCAAAAGTGTAACAAGGTGACATACATGTGAATAATAATAGCGATTTTACAACAATTCACATAAACTAAAAATGTCACTTTTTACAATGCATTTACTCATAACCATACACCAAGTCATGTTCTAAACACATTAACAAAAAAACATAGAGAGTAAACACATAAATCTAAAGCACATCACGTCTTTAGATATTTGCAATACAATAATAAACTTTTATTCCCTCACGTCTTTAGAGTAAGATTTATTCTTTTGATCCTTTATGTTGGAATATGGGCGCGCTAATCCACCCTTGTTGGATTAGGCCCAAAATATATTTTGGGATAAAAATGCAAATAAGAGAATATGTGGGAACAAAAGTTGTAATATTCCCAATTGAATAAATTTGAAATTATTAAATTGAGATTTGCGTGGGAACGGTTGAGGAATAAATGTGCGGGAACGGTTATTTCCTCGATCCCCTTATTTGAGGACCATGAGCATATGTGAAAAGGAAGTGCACAGAACGCTCTCCCCCTAAACAAGAGTTTTCTCTCCTCCTCTGTGAAAGTTCCCTCTCCTCTCCTCTCTTCCTTTGGTATATTTGCTATGAGTATCGTTCTTTGGGTCCAAGACAATTTGTGATCCAGAGATCGCGTGGGTATCAAAAACTCATTATATATTGGTTTGTTGCCACTTTGCGGGAATCAAAAACGCCCAAAAGAGCAATTTGAGATATGAATCAAAGACATATGGGAAGCTTATCTCTTCACTTCATGGACCTGCTTTTGCATCACCATTATTTCTTACATTCTATAATCATCCATCTTTCATATGCATATAAATAACTGGAGTGTTTTAATTTTAAGGGTTAATGTCTCGGAAGTTTCACTTATAGAGCAATATCGTCCCAAACGTTTTTTGAATTGCAATATCACCCGAAAATGTTGAAATAGTAACCATACCGCTTTGGTGTTTATAGATATTGTGCTTATTTAGAAAAACTTATTTACTCCCCAAAATCATCGTTCAATAGTGTTTTTTCACAAAACGAGATAATCTCCTACACATATTTGGTAACCAATCAAAATACACCAACACACTCACTTTAAATTCTAGTTGTCACCCATTTGATAAATTTTAAAAAAAAATAGTGTGCGCAGCAACGGTCCGAGAAAGTGTTCGGCCTTCTTCGTCGGAGCTTGGGATCTTCGTCTGAGAAAATGCCCGGCCTTCTTCTTGCCTGACACATCACCGAGCAAAACGTCTCAACAACACCATACTCTTTGCAGTGAGTCACTCGCCCTTTAAATTGGAACCTTTGGCTTGCATGAGCAAAAGCATTTCCTATACCTTCAATATCAAAAACACTCATACTCTCTGAAGGCTTCACTAATTCCTCCAATCCTCCATTTCTTCTCCCTAATCTCTCTCTTAATTGCCTCCGCCACAAGAACTTCAGATCAGATTCCTAAGGTTCGATGACTATCGTAGATCTCTCTTTCTCTAATTTCTTCAGTCCATTTCGTTTTGGTTGAATCGTTCTTGATTGAGAGATTTTCTTTTCTTTTTTATTTTCCTATGCAGTCTTATGTTGTTTATATGGGGAAATAGGGACCGAACAATAGAGCATAGTTGCAGATTCAGATCATTTGAAGCTTCTGTCTTCCATTATTCCAAGGTTCGTTCTCGATTGTCGTCATTAAGTATCTAATTGAACATAAAAGAGAATCTAATCCATCATAGAAATTGAATGAACTTTGAAATTGGATTGGTTAATTTTGTTTTCTGGTTTTTGTTTGCATTAGAAAAGAGAGCAACAGAATTTCTTGTTTTGGCAACAAAAGAAGAAGGAATCAACGGCAAAGAAGAGGGAGGGATGGAGGGAGGGAGAGTTTGAGGAACAGAGAAGAAAAAGGCTAGGTGGCTACAAAGGATGAATAGGTTGTGCTGAGTGTGTAATATAAGTTAAACAAACTGTCAGAATTAACATTTCTAACGCATTACGTAAAATTGCTTTGTTTTGAATACTTCCGGGCAACATTACTTTTAAAAACTCTTCCAAATTAATATTGATCCATAGTTGAAATTTTCAGAGTAAAAATGGTGTTTAACCCTAATTTTAATGACAACAAAAAAATAAAGAAGCCATGTATAAATAACTAGGTGGGTCCTATGCATTACATGGAATTTTGTGTGCGCAAGTATATTTGTTTGATTATCTGACTTCCTTTACAACTAAGGAAGTATTTTTTAAAGTATACATTTGATAATTTATGTTTGCATCAACTTAAATTTGATCTCTTAAGTTTAAAAGGTACACTTTAGCCATTTTTTCTTAACGTCATTTGTTTCATTTAACGGAAGATGCTGACTTAGCAAACTTAAACGGTGATTCTGCGGATAAATGATAATATAACCAAAACATGATTAAACTTTAAAATATTCGAATTATTATATTAAATAATTAAAATTCAAGCATATTCTATCAGTATTGAATTGTAGAATCATCGTTTAAATTTGACGAGTCAACATTTTCCATTAAAAGAAACTAATGAACGTTAATATAAAATGGCTAAAAGTATATTTTTAAACTTGAGAGACTAAACTGAAACGTGATGTAACCTTTTTAAAATCCTTTGAGGCACCCGGTGGCCGGCACTTTTTCTGAATACCTATTCTCAAAGGTCTACGTGGGATTTGAATTCAGTTTACTTACTTCATGATCTGACTGTGATCCACCTTTAAACCAAATAGCATTGGTACAACAAAGGAAGTATTATAGCAAGTGGAATTAAAATAAGTTATATCTTTCAAGCATTTATTAATGATAAAGTGGGATTAAATGAATCTGAGAATTGGGATTAAATGATACTTTAGAGCTTCTGTGCTGAGAATTATTCCTTGGTGAAGAGCTTGTCTTTGGGAACATCCCTTTGGAATGGCTTAGAAAGATCTGTGTCAATTGTCCCTGGGTGCAACACAATGCAAGCAATTGAAACATTCTCTCTTACTGAAGAGCTTGTGCAGGGTTATTATATACAATTTTTAAATGATCATATCAGCTTTCTTTAAACAACATGAAAACATTGACAAGTGAATATGTTCAAAGCCCAGTATCACACATTTGAAAAATATGTTCCAAAGAAATTTTTATGTAATTACTTATGTTTTCAATAGAAAATCCAGGAAAGAAAACATTTCTTTTGACTGTAAATTTTGCATTTGTTAAAAATCTATCAAATTATGAATTGTTGATGGATCACCCCTAATGGAGGATAGAACTAGATCACAGTGGATGCTAGATGTTAGGGAGTTAGGAGTGGAAGAACTAGAGAATTGATTTATCTTCTTTGAGTGTCTGTTACAAAATGCATGAGAGGGTTCCATATATCACACCATTAATACATGTAGAGCCAGGCTGTTCAAGTTGAGGGTCGTACCTATGATTTAGTGTTAAAAAGAGGAGGCCGGTGTAAAAGGGCCAGCTTGTTTATACCCGTCAAATATTTTTTTTATTTTTTTTTCAAACATTCTTTGTTCTTCATATATTTGCTTTCAAGTTTTAGAGATAAATCCTTTTAAATCAAACATTTATTTTTAAATTTGTTTTCTTATCAATCATATACCCATAAAAATCTAAAAAAGTGAAAAAATATTGTTGAAATACAATTTTTCTTACCATTTATCTAATGTATTATATTATAACTTTATCTAATCCTTCAAGTTCCAGAAGAAATCATTTCAAGTCAAACACTTATTTTCAAATATTGTGTACGCTATATAAGGACACACATATACATATTTTCACTCCTCAAATCCTTATTTTTTCCAATTTCATTATTAAACTTCTCATGTTGTTTTCCACATAAAAACTACTTATCAAAGACCAAATTAAAAGTATATTGTTTTAACTTGATCTATTTGAAAAGGTGAAAATATGTTAAACATGTGACCTGTGTGGGTTGGCCCATGACCCGTGGGTTGGATGTGACCAACTAGCTTAGGTGCTGAGCTGGAAAATTGGGGAATGGATACAAAATTGTATTCTATCATTTTACTTCTTGTATTAATAACATTTAGACATTGTCTTACTTCAAATTGCAAATGATGTGACTACTATTGAAAACATTTTTCATGGCCAAATGTTGAAATTTTCATTTATAATATATTGTTATCTTAACTTTATTTCTTTTGATATTATTTATATCGTAAATTAGAAAGTTTACTATTTTAAATTGAAAAAATGAAAAATAACATTTTTTTTGTTAAATGGGTCAAAAGACTGCAGGCCGGCTTGAGCCCACTAGCTCAAGGGTCAGCTTCAAAAATAAAATTTTTTTGCCCGTTTAAGCCCGATCTCGTGAAGAGCCGGGCCTTAAGGGCCAAGCCAGCCCCTAGCTCTAGATACATTGGTAGTTACTTGATTTTTTAAAAAACAAAAGCTATAAATGCTCTCTCTTGAAAATAACAACCTCAGCCCATGATCTTAAATTATTTAAATAATTTATTTATTTTTGGCTAAGCATATTTATCTTTTTACGAAAGGTAGATCCTATTCGATGCACTGTTAAGCATTAAATGTGGGCATATTTTCTAACATATATTGTGAGAGACTAGTTCTTTCTGTTAGATCAAATCCCATTGGTTCTAAACAAATAATTTACCTAATTTTGGTTTTGATTAGTTACTGTTACATTTGGGCTTGATCACATGACCCAACTCATCAAGGGTGGACCGTAACACATCTCCCAGACACATTGATAAGTTGGGCCAAATAAGCAAGCCCAAACCCAGAGTAATCAATTTAAATTGGGTTAATTATTTATTTAAATAATTTGAGATCTGAATGTTATTATTATCATGAGCGAGTAGTTATAATTTTGATTTTTCAAAAATCAAGTAGCTCTCCATGTATCAATTGTGGGATATATGTGAATACCTGCATGCATTTTGTAATAGATGTTCAAAAAACAATTGAAACTAGTTAGGGTGTTTATTAAAAGTGAAGAGCTTCCCCATTCTATCATATCAACACGGCCAATACTTGATTTTTTATTCTTATAAAAAAATTATTTTAATGGGTATAAAATCTAAAATAAAATTAATATATTAACTATCATATTTCTAAATATTTTTTATAAAAAAATTGTTAATTTAGCAAAATCAAATATGAATCAACTAGAATCAAATTTGAATAATTCATACTTAATAGGTTGATAAACTCATCATTTTGGTAAACCCCGTAATTGGCTACAGTTTTCCACTCCCTCTCTCTCAATTAGCATCTACTGTGAAAGCCACTGTCAGGTTCATTCATCACTATAGTTGAAAAGAAGTTTCACCATCACCAAAGGCACATTTCAGTACTTTGAAGACTCACATGAACACCCCAATCGTTTATAGCTATCACATGTTTCTTCTACCCATGTGCAAAAAAGATCAGCTCAAAAGGCTATTAGTACCTCCCATCTTTAATATGAACTCTAATTGATTTTTTGATATATTTATTATTTTCCTTCAAAATATTTTTCTTAACTTAAAAACTGATATATATATATAGGTGCTATTTGGCAGCCCGTTTACAACCTCAAAAGCACGTTCAGCATGTTTTTCCGCAAAACAAGATAATTTCCTACACATATTTGCCTTTTATTAAATAATAAATAACAAGAAACTTTTATTAACAAGAAACTTGATAATAATATAATAGAATGAACTCCAATGAAATTGAATGAAATGGAATGAATGTCCTACGGTGGCAACATATGACCCTACTCTACACAGGCCAGCTAGACCCTACAACGTAACAGTCGCTAGCTCGCCTCTAGCGCTTCTCTTGCAGCTCTGGCATGGGAGCCCTCACTTGAAAACAAATAAAAGCAACTAATGAGACCAAAGTCTCGGTAATCAACTAACCTACTTTAAAGGCATACGAGTGAGTGCTTAAACGAATATGAATAGTTAGGAGAATAACCGTTAATTAGTTTCACAATTATTCACGCAAGTATAATTTTCTACAACAGTGAGGACTTCAAGATACTTCTATTAATTTAAGTGTTATCACTGCCATCATGAACTTATTCAGAAGCAAAATATCATCCACATGCCATCAAGACCCCATAGATCACTAGAGCATATTTCACATGAAGCTTTATACACTACATTCTAGTTCTCCCTTATAGCTCTCTCATGCCTTATTACCTCTAACCGAACCCATAGGCTAGCGCTTTCCTATTTTATTGGTAGCTGCCTAACTAGCTCACCGTTCAAGTGATGTGGACCAATCAAAATCCACAACGTACAAATCCGGACCATAGTTCTTCCCTCATACCATGGTGTGTCGTAGGCCTTTATCACATAAGTCGGTCTAAGAACAACCAGAATACTGTTGAAATTTTGACATCCTTATCTCCTTCTATGCATGCTAATATTCATCCCCTTATCTACTCTAGATATTTCACCTCATAATCAACATCTACCTATCTTCTAAAGCGTTGATCACGTCATCAATATTATCACAACGTAAATACAGTTCATCAACACATGAGCATAATACAATTATCAACATTACTAACCAATATCCACATTCCAAGCTAATATCCAACTCAAAGCATGATAAGAAAACATTTATCTTTACCACATTTCAAATCCCACCTCTTAGCCACATTAGTCTCAACTAATTAATTGGTAAAAAAATAAATAGGGCATTAAAATACTCTATTAATCCCTATTACCACAATGCCCTAACCTCAACACTTAGACTTCACACCTCAAAATACCTAAATTCAATTATTAGGTTAAACCAACAATTTATACCACAGATTAAACTTAAATTTTAATCAATACTAAGATAACACAATCATGAAAACCCATTTTCAAGCTTTACATAATTAGAATTTAACGAATCCTAATTCATTATTTGAACCCTAATCTTTAAATCATATATATCCATAATTACTATAAAATCCATTTTCGTAAAACATTAATTAACAAAAGATTTAATTATAATCCTTGTTTAAGCACTATTGTATCTATCATTGTGTGCTAGACCATCACTACTAAAAAAGGCCATTTAGCGACGGAAAATCCGTCGCTAAATGGCTATTTTCCGTCACTAAAATGAGGGTCGCTAATATTTTTTGTCGCTAAATGGAAATTTTCTGATGGAAAATAGACATTTCACGATGGATTTTTCCATCGCTAAATGGCATTTTTCTGGTAGTGCATTAGAAGTCCAGGGTAAACATTTTCAATTGATGCATCAATTGATCAAAATAAATCAAAGTATGCAGGATGAGCTCTAATGTGGTAATATATAATAATCAAACATAACCAAAAAGATGGAAGCACTACTTTTAGAGAAAGTAGCTCAAGCATCCGGAGTCTTCCTTAACAGACCAGCTCGGGAACTACCACCTGGAAAAATGTTAAAACAACAGAATGAGACAAAAGTCTCAACAACCAAGAAATCCATCTTGTTGGGCATATGAGTAAGTGCCCATAAGATGTCAGGTGGGATAATTACAATAAATGTAACATTATAAAAAACGTCACATAATCAACATATATATATTCACATACATATTTATTAATTATAATATCATGATCTCATGCTTATATAACATAAAGTTGTACAAAGATCATAAGAATTTATTTCTCAAACCACCCTTATTTCCTTTGACTGAAGTGCTGTGCTGTCCCATATGACTAATAGTTAACTCAATGAGCTCATTGATCAAGTGATATAGACTGGCCATATCCATATAACATAAGACTGGACCATGGGTTTCCCCTATACTATAATGGTGGGATGTCATTGCCCTATCAAATACAAATGGGCCAAAGGATGTACACCTGGTAGCCCACCACCTTATTTCCTCTTTTTGTACAAGAAATTCACCCTCCCTTATTTCTTCTGAAATAATCTATCATTAAATCAACATCCACCACTCCCTCTCATATTAACAAATGATAAAAGAACTTATAATGTACCATTATCAATTTCACAAATTCTCAATACAATATTTCCAACATTATGAAATAATACCATCATATAAATAACACCTATTATTTTTAATGAAAAATAAGTCCCCCAAGATAATTTCATTAACAATATAATTTGATTGTCCAAATCAATATCAATGTTGTAAAATCATTTTTCTTATAACGTCAAATAATAAAATATTTAATTAAAAGCTCTTTGTCTAAGCACTATTGAAGCCATCACTGTGCTTTAGACCAGCCGAAACTTGAGATAAACATTTACAAAGGATGCATCCATTAACTAATAAAATAAAATAAATCAGAGTATGTATGATGAACTCTAACGTGGCAATATATAATAATCCAGCATAACCAAAAAGATGGAAGCACTACTTTTAACAGAAGTAGCTTAAGCTTCCAGAGTCTTTCCTGATGGACCAGAACAAGAACTATCACTTGAAAAATGTTAAAATAACAAGGTGAGACAAAAGTCTTAGCAACCAACAGTCCATCTCATTAGGCATACGAGTAAGTGCCCATGAGGTGTCGAGCAGGATAGTTGCAATAAATATCATCATGAAAAAGTCACGTAGTCAACATATGTATATTTACATACATATTTATCAATTATAATATCATAATCTCATGATTATACCATCACAAGGTTGCACCAAAATCAATACACAAGGAGTTATTTCTTTGACTCCCTTATTTCCTCCACAACTTTATTTCCTCTGACTGAACCTATGGGCTAGTGTTGTCCCATGTGACAGGTAGTTAACTCAACGAGCTCACCGATCAAGTGATATGGATTGGCCAGATCCATAGAGCACAAGACCGGACCATGGGTTCCCACTCCACTATAATAGTGGGGTGTCATTGCCCTATCAAATACAAATGGGCTAAAGGACTAACCATTGTGCATCTGGTAGCTTACCACCTTATTTCCTCTTTTTGTACAAGAAATTTACACCCTTATTTCCTCTGAAACAATCTCCCATCAAAACAACATCCACCACTCCCTCTCATATCAACAAATGATAATAAAATTTATCATCTATCATTATCAATTTCACAAATTCTCAATGCAATATTTTCAACATTATGAAACAATACCATCATAGAAATAACATTCATTCCTTCTTAATGGAAAATAGGTCCTACAAGACAATTTCATTAACAACATAGTTCCATTATCCAAATCAGACATCAATGTCACATTTCATAATACTGCATGTTTAAAATTACTCACAAACATGTTATAAGCATATACAAAGAGAGGAAAGTAGTTACCTCTCGCCAAGCAATAGAATATTACCACAATGGTAATCCTCGTCCAACACCACAATTTCCTAAATTAATCTACAAAATTAAATATCATCACGCATTAGACCACAACTACTTTGGGTGATAAAAATCATTGCTTAAAAAATTTTGATAAAATACCCACTAGAATGTTTTTTAATAAATATATATATATATATTTATGCACATAAATTTATATATACGGATATATATAAATTTTAAAAAAATCATATGATAACAAAAATAATAAAATCCCTTTGATTAACCTAACTATTCCATCATCCTCTATTTACTTAAATATCATATATATCCCAAACCATATCTTTCCAAACATAATTAAATTTTTAAAATGCTCAAGATATCAAATAAATAAATCTAACATCATAACTCTTAGTTACAAAAATAGGTCTACAATTTAATGGTTTTCTACAAATGAAACTCAAACGGGACAAAATCTAAATTTCAAAATATTTTCTAATGAACATAATATTACTACCATTAGGAAGAGAAAAATATTTATAACAACTTTCATAAAAGAAGTTTAATGAAAAATAAATCGTTTTACTTACCTACATAATCCCAGAAGTAGAACCTTGAGACATGATAAACACTATTCTCTCACACTCTATCCCTTTTCTTCCTGTCTCTCTTCCCTCTCTCTGCTTTTCACGCTCTCCCTCTTTTCTCCTACACACAAGTGTGTGCGTGTGTGTGTGTGATGATATGAAAATGGGTAGGGTATTTATAATACCCCCCAACTTGGCCATCCATTCAGCTTCTTCCTTTTTTTTTATTACACTTACTTAAACACACTCAACCTCCCCTATTCCTTACCTCAACTACAGTGAACACCACCTATATAGGGATATATATATTTCTTCACTTTCTTTCCTTTATTGCCTTTTCCTTTCCTATATCACTCAACACTACCCCATACCTCCAATTCTATCCGTGCAAGCAACCTCTCTGTTTTTTTTAATGATGGGATGTTACAGCTCTCTCCACCTAAATAGGAAATTTGTCTCCAAAATTTCTTCTAAAAAGGAAGGAAAACATCCAAAACACAAAACAATACCATAAACTTTTAACCATAAAATCAACCGCAAGCACAAACATCACACCAAAACCTGCAAAACAAAAATCAAACACTAACAAAGCACACCAACATACCTAACCCAAAAATAAAGAGGGGAAAATCATGTCGTATTCGCTCTTCAGTTTTCCATGTAACGTTTCCTAGGGTCATGCCCTTCTAGAATACTTTCACAAGTCAAATGGTCTTTTTTTCTCAATTTCTTATCCTGGAGTTAACTCTTCATTTTAATAGATTTGCCAATACTAGTCACCAATGAAATCTTAAGAAACACGTGGTCACCCACTTCAAATTCTAAAGGCCCACGATGTCCATCGGCATAGCTCTTCTGTGTGCTCTGCGCTGTCCACAACTTTTAATGGATCATCTTTATCTTCTTCATTGTCTTGTCAACTAAATCAGGTCCAATTACATTTCTCTCGCTCAATTCAATTCAACACAAGGGTGATCTGCACTTTTGACCATACAACGCCTCAAAAAGAGCCATTTTAATGTTCGAATGGTAACTATTGTTGTAGACAAACTCTGCTAGAGGTAGGTGAAGATCCCAACTACCTGGAAGCTCAATAGAACATGCCTTCAGCATATCCTCGAGAGTCTAAATTGTCCTCTTAGTCTACCATCTGTCTGCAAATGATAAGCCGTACTGTACTTTAACTTAGTCCCCATAGCCTTCCGTAAAGACTTCTAGAAGTTTCCTGCGAATCTTGGATCTTGATTCGATATGATACTCTCTGGCACTCCATGCAAACAAATGATATCCTTAATGTACAACTCAGCCAAACTCTATAAAGAATAATATGCTCTAATTAGTAAAAAGTGAGATGACTTAGTCAATCGATCAACAATCACCTAAATAGCATCATAACTATTCTAAACTGGCGATAAACCCATGATGAAATCCATAAAAATACTATCCCATTTCCATTTTGGGATATTCAGACTTTGGAGTAGAGCCGGTAAAACTGGTTGGGCCTGCGTGCCCAACCCGCAACCCTCCATTTAGTGGCGGGTTAGGACTGGCTGAAAGCGAGCCCGAAGGGGGGTGGGTTCTCTCAACCCGTGGGTTAGGGCGGGCTAGCCCACCTTTTTCCTTTCCATTAACTAGACTGGAGGGTGGAAGCATGGACTCACTGGACTAGAACTATCATAATAGCCCTAACTCCGGCAGCTCCTGCGAGCTTCTCATTGGAACGCCCCTGGTATAATACGCTTCATTGCTGTTCATTTTTAGATTCAAATTCTAATTAAGCATGAATCACAAAAGCAGAACAACAAATCAAAGCAAGCGAGAAGAGTACAAACCTGTGGAGAAGAGGAGGAAAGAAGGATTTCATGTTTGCTTGTGTATAAACAGGGAAGATCATCTGGTGGAATAAGGGCAATCAGAGGACGCCCCGCTCTGATGGAAGTGTCTCCTTCCAGCAGATTAGACTCCAGAAAGAATACAAGTCAGCCATAGATGTCGGGCGATAATTTATTGGGAAAAGCATATTCGTTCAATGGAAAGAAGATGAAGACGAAGGAATGACAATACTAAATAGGAGGTATGAGACAACATTGGGCAACGCTTTGATGATTCAAATTTGGTGTAAAGAGAGAAGAAATCGGAAATGCACGTTCAAGACTAAACAGGGAAAATTCAACGAAGAAAGAACAAAGGATGAGAAGGGAAAATAGTTGAAATGTTGGAGAGAAGGAGTGAAAGACTGAAGAAGGAAGTTTCCACGAAGGTGAGTTCCTTGACTGGCGTCATTTTAAACTTTAAACAATTGAATACATTTTTTTAGTTCATCATCCAAGTATTTTTTTAAAAATATTATTATGATTGTAAAATATATTTTTAAATTTGGATGTTGTGATTTTTTTTCATCCTTGTTTAAGATTCATATCTTTTATGATGTCCAGATCATTAAGAACAAAAATTTGATTGGGTGTTATGCAATTAATCTTATTTGATTTGATTTAAGTAGAGAGATTATATCTTAGATATCTATATATTGGACACATTAATCACATATTCACATATGAGCCCAAAAAAATGAGCCAAAACAAAATGCCAAAAAGGATATTGTTTTAATTATCCAAAAACTGGGCCAAAACGAAATGCCAAGAATTGGGCCAAAACTGGTTTGCAAAGATTTTTTTTAATTATTTGCTTTGGCAGGTTGCCAGGCCAACCCGCCAGTGGCGATACAGGGGAGAGCTTGGTGGGTTGGCCTGCGCCAACCTGCCAACCCATTCGAGCTAGCTCGCATTACCGGTGCTACTTTGGAGTAACCCATAAGGTCTCTGGTGTTCAATCTTGAACTTCTGACATGTCAAACATCTCAACACAAAATTAATCACATCCTTATTCATGTTTGGCCACCAATATTGTTGCTTTAAGTCATTATACATATTGGTAATTTCAGGATGTATAGTATATCTACTCTGATGTGCTTCTTCTAAAATATTCTTTTTAATCTGCTCATTATCAGGAACACAAATTCTCTTCTTGTATCTTAAGATATCTACATCCCCACTTTATGATCTTGAAACTCTCTTTGCTCTAGCTCTTCTCGAATTTGCCTTAACCGATCATCTTTCATCTGAGCATCTCTAAAACTTTGATAAAAACTATAATCACCCATTACCATATTCAAATTAACTATTCTTTGATCTGGAAACACCCGAAAGTCCCTCAGTCCTTCCAAACAGTAGTGCTCACTCAAGCTCATACAGAAAACATGAATAGATTCCCAATTTAAGGCATCTGCTGCAACTTTAACCTTCTAGGATGATACTTTATCTCAAAATCATAATCCTTCAAAGACTCCATCCATCTATGTTGTTTGTTATTCAACTCTTTCTAATCAACCAAATATTTTAGATTCTTGTGATCACTTAAAACTTCAAATTGAGCTCCGTATAGGTAATGTCTCCAAATCTTTAATGTAAACACTACGGCAGTGAGTTCTAAGTTATGGGTCGGGTAGTTCTCTTCATGAGGTTTTAGTGCCTTGAGGTTTATGCAACAACCTTGCTTTCCTGCATCAACACACAACACAAACCTTGAGGAAAGCATCTATATATAATGTATATGAACGACGAGAATCAGGAAGGGTAAGCGCATGAGCAGTAATTAGCTTTCCATTCAACTCTTGAAAAGGAGCCTCACACTTTTTAGTCCATATGAATGGTTGATCTTTCTTGGTCAACCTGGTTAAGGGCATCGCAATCTGAGAGAATCCCTTTATGAATATTCTATAGTAGCCAACTAATCCTATAAAAAATTTCACTTCAATTACTGACTTCGGGGTTTTCCATTTTAACACGACATCTACTTTACTAGGATTAACAGCAACCCCTTCAGGATCTTCTTCCTCTCTTTGGTCCCACTAGTTGACAGATGGTTCAGAGTACAAACTGATCTATGGGGTGTTGGTGAACTCCGTTTCATCCTCATGGTAAAGTGGTTGAGTAACCTCTACACTTGGCTTTTTCATACTTAACTATCCACATTCATTCATATAGCAATGAACATAAGGCATAACTAACTAGCATATAACCATAAGAGGCAACCCATACATAGCATAACACTTAGCACATGACATATCCAATGCATTCACATATTGAATAATAGTGCAACATATAACAAATAACAATGCACAATTATTCCAAACAAATCCCAAACCTTTGCTCTGATACCAAACAATGTAACACACCTTAACTACCTCTTTA
>JANTPZ010122038.1:0-28045 GCA_025593235.1 Vachellia pachyceras | reverse complement strand
TTCACGATCTATCCGGGTCGCCGGTAGCTGCTGCGTCCATGGTCACGCCGTTCGTCGCCTCTCCCGGTTCCGACCGAGTCAGCCGTTCGAACCCTGGGTCGTGGCTCATTCTTCGACCGGGCGATGGCACATGGAAACCTTGGGGAAGACTTGAAGCTTGGCGCGAGCGCGGTGGCTCCGACGGCCTTGGCTATCGCTTCGAGCTAATACCAGACACCAACGGCGCAGTAGGGGCCGCCGGTATCGTCCTCGCCGAGTCCACATTGAGCTCAAAGAAAGGGGGGAAGTTCATGATCGACCTAGGCAGCAGTGGTTCCAACGGCCGCGCCACTCCGGGGAGCTGGACGTCCCCGGCGTGCAGCCCGAGGAGCAGCGGCGATTTCGGATATGGTCTGTGGCCATATTGCATGTACAGAGGGTTCGTTATGTCGGGGAGTGTGGAGGGTGAGGGAAGGTGCAGCAAACCTACTGTGGAGGTGAGCGTGCCGCACGTGAACTGCACGGAGGATGCAGCGGCGTATGTGGCGCTAGCGGCGGCCGTTGATCTGAGCATGGACGCCTGCATGCTCTTCTCTCAGCGGCTGAGGAAGGAGCTGAACCATGTGCAGGATTTGGTGGGGTGATGATGTGGAATCTTGGTTGGTTTGTCGTTTCGTATTTTCGGCCCTGCCCCGCCGTTTTTTATTATTATTTTTATTGTTTTTAAAATAGCGGGGCTGGTCGTTTTGACTTGTGAGGCATTTGTATTGAGTCCACTAACAAACAGTTTACAGGCTGTACAGGGAGGGAGGTGGGAGAGTGTTTAGAGGCTCTGCCGATTGTTGGGTCTACTTCGGGGTGTGGGTGTGGCTTTGTATTGATTTTCCGCTTTAAGGTTTTTGTCGTTGGCAATGGGAAATCATATGAAAGGCTATTTTTTTTAATGTTTTGTGAATGTTTATATCCATTTGCTGGAGTAGTCAAATAAGTTGTCTTCATTGGCTTATTAACCCGACAACACCCACGCCTTCGTCAAAGAGCGCAATGTAGTATGGTTTTGTTTTTGTAGGTGTGTTGGATAAGCATGTTTGACAAAACATACGTGAAAAGGCACTTCCAAACTGGTCTTATGTGTTAACGGTAGTGTAGGAATTGATGCAATACCTTTCAGTGTAAGGGTATGTGACAAGGTGGAAGAAGAGGGGGAGTTGAAAGGGTTATTTATTTGTTGGTGTGAGAAAGGGACGAAGGGAGAAGAACAGAGAAGGGGATGGAGGAGGGCAGTGGTGGACCTACGATGATCTCAGAACAAGGGAACAGTCAAAGTAAGTAGCTGGGAAGGATGGAGTAATTTTTTATATTATTAATGGATAAAGAGATTGGTGTATCGTTAGTTGGCCTGAAAAAAGGAGCAGATCCTGATTAGTTCGTTCTTCCGGGGAGAGTGTGAATGAGGGTGTGATGAGGCAGAGGCAGAGGCAGAGGCACGTGGGAATCAAATCCAAAACAATGCTCTTTTCCATGCAAGAGGCCCCCACACTCTGTGCCCTTTTACCTTTTTTAAGGACCACTCTCTCTCTCTCTCTCTCTCACACAGACACACACCTCCATCAACCACATGACACCACCCTCCTCCCTTGCTCTTTCTCGGTTCCCGTTGCCCTCAAAATCCGCCTCTTGTCTCTTCCTTCCAATTCCAACTAACATCACTCCCATAATTTCTGCCTCCTTTTCGTTACCCCAAGTTTAAGCCCACTCTAACTCCTTCTCTATCCATCGATCCCTCAGATGAATTTCTTATTATTTAATGTCACACTACTGTATGTTAAATACTCACTTCATTCATTCAAAAGCGAAACTGCGCAAACAAGGCCTCAGAAATGCAGGCCAATGCATGGTTTAGACAACAATGCCTCACAGCATGTGATCTCTTACCTCACCTCTCTCCCTCGAAGCGACTCAACACTGCCTCAATCTTCAGTGTTTTATCACATTCCATGGCCCATGCCATGCATCCACTTATTTATTCATTTCCTAAATACTCTTCTAAAAGCTCTCTCTCTCTCTCTCTCGTACATTACTTGAATTAACTTCACGGAGAGAATACTTCGCTTTTAGTTCATGTGGATGCTTGCCACTAAACTCCCCCAATGACCATTTATCCAGAGACTTTTCTGACATCTCAGCTCTTACTCTTGGAGGGAGACCTTATGATGTGTGTTTTGTTGTTTTTCTTCCCCCTTGGATTAACGCATAATTAGAATGTCATGGGTACAGCTAATCCGCACTTTTTTTTTTGTAATGCTGAAATATGATGGGGACTCATTGATTTGGCTTCTCATGTTTATTCTAATACACATGACTACGGGCTTGTTTGTGAGTCTTCCTGAAAATAACTTTTACAAATTCTGAATTAAAACTTAAATTTTGAAGAATAGTTTTTACTGATTCTAAAGTAAAACATAAATTTTAAAATCAAACATATATTTTAAAAAGTGAATCCAAACAAATTCTAAGGCATCGGCGGCCTGCGGTCGACTCCACAAGTGTACCTCTGAAACACAGCATTAAACATTTAGATAAATCACCGATTTGGACCTCGTGATGGGTGGAAAACACAATTTCCTCTAAAAAAAACCTTCTGAATGTGCTACAGGCCTATGTTAATTACGCCGGCTAGAGCTGGAATCATATTTGATTGCATTTTTAATTGACTTTAATAATTCAATGTACATTAGATAGGAAGTCGCTGTAATATACTATAATTTCCTACCAATAATATCATCATCAGTACGCTTGACAGTCCAACAAATAAATTTGAACAAATCACTATTTGCTATCATTTACGTTGCCCCTTGTTCCCACGAATGCAAATGGAAATGAAGAAAATGGGCAACTCCTTTAAAAAAAAGAGAAAATAAATATTATAAAAAAAACAAATAACGCACTGTACTCCTATCCAATCTCTTGTTTTGATATTTCGATAATGTGATTTACCACTTGTTTGGAAGCTATTTTAAAAATAATTTTTACAGATTTTAAGGTAAAACCTAGGTTTTGGAGAATAGATTTTAGAAAATAACTTTTACAGATTTCGAGACAAAATATAAGTTTTGAAAAGTGATTTATATTTGGAAATTTATTAGCTTTTACGGATTCCGAGGCAAAAAAGTAGACAGGAAAGAGGAAAGAGAAAGAATGAAAAGTAGAAAAGAAAAAAGAGAATAGAGAAAAAGTAGTAAAGAGGAAAAAGAAATAAGGAAAAACATAGGAAAAAGAAAGAAGGAAACAGTAGGAAAGAGAAAACCTAGATTTCAAAATTTAGGTTTTAAACCGAGGTTTTGTAATCAAAATAACTTTTTAAAAAAATTTATATTTGAATAAAATTTAAATTTTGAGGTAAAACTAGGTTTTGAAACAAAATCTAGGAAGAGAAGCCAAACAAACCGTTACCTATAGGGACAGCCTGCTGGTCTTAATGAACTTGAACCGAATTTGAATGGAGGCTGGCCAAGTATTACTCGGCCCGACCCGGTTAGAGTAGCTCGCAACGTTGCCCGGATTGTGAACTGCGAAGTAGAAAGCCGTTTGGTGATATCGGTGAGTGCAGGAAAGGTCACAGCAAATGGAGCCGCTGGGATGGTGGCTGATGCTGGTAGGCACGCTTCGCTTAGCCTCTGTTTGGTTTGGTTTCTTCGACATTTGGGCTCTTCGACTCGCCGTCTTCTCTAATACTACCAGTAATTCCTGTCCCCTCTTCTTCTCCCATTTCCCCCCTTTCACATCTTCCCTGTCGTTACTCGTTACCTGTTTTTTTCCTTTTAATTTCTATTCTATCGCATAAAAAGAAGAAAGAAAGAAATTCCTTATAGTCATTATGATTTGGAGGAATTTAGCGTATTCACTTTTCAAGCACAGTCACTGTTATTAATGAAAATCCCCTCAAGCGTCGGGAGTGGACACTGTCGGGTTTCGCAGTAGGTTTGTTTTGGGTAGCTGGAGGGGTGACAAATTGTTGTTTCAGCATCCGAAACAGGGCTTGCGTTTGATTTGGGGCTCGGAGATTCAATCAATCCTGAGTCAAAACCTCAGGAGAGATCCAATGTATGAAATCTTCGGGATCCCAATGAAGAAGATATTTTACGTTTTTGAATTTTATAAGGCAATATCCATAATCCATGTACCGACTTTTGCCCTTTACTAGCAAACTGTCTGTTTTCTGATTAGTTTCCACGTCATTTAGATAGTGGAGTACAGAATTCCTGCTTCAGTTTCAATCTTGTTTTTTAATTTGGACTGTTTTAAACAACCGTTTACATCCTCTTCTTTGCCTACTGATTTGCTTGGATTGATTTCATGTTGAAATATTCTTCACTACCGGTTACTATATCATTCAAAAAGCTTTAATTCTAGAAAATTTCTCCCATCTTCTTGTTGTCAACATCAATATTTAATCTTATAGTGGCGTTGCTTGAAGATTCCTTTTGATATCTTCTTTGGTTTAATAGAAAGGCGGTGAGCATTGAATCTGATGGTTCTAATAACCAACTTGCATTGGGGTCAAAGTAGCTGACCAAGAAGGAATCTGGTTTAATCGAGTGATCAATGAGACACATTATTTTCCTTAAGAGAAAACATTGGATCAAGTGTGTAAAAATGAGAGGAGATAAAAAAGAGGAAGCGAAATTTTTGGTGTTTGCGAACTTCATGGTGTTTCATGTAGAGACTCCTTGGTCAACGCAAAACTGCTATCCTTGTCTCCTAATTTTTTTCGGCTTCTATGAACCTTTAGTAGTTTAACCACATTCAACTCTCAATCCTGTTTGTTCGCTAAATATATGCTGAAGGATAGTCTTTCATTATCTGTCTTGATTATTTTGAAGTTTGATCATGAGGTCTACAGTACAGAAGTAATTGAATCTTTTCATCTTTGCCAACTCCTTGCAGGCAGCAACGGTAGCTTATGCAATGACTGTTAAAGGAAATGTGCGTGCGTGCGTGAGAGAGAGAGCTGTGTACCTAAAAGAGAAAAAAATACGAGGCTGAATTAAAACAAAATAAGTGCCCGTCTTTTATGTCCGCCAAGTAGACTTTGTTCCCATCATGTGGAAATGATATAATACAGTAGGTTATACGATATTCAATCCTTTGGATCACTGTTGTTTTAGTGCACTCATATCAAGTAAGTTTTTTTTTTAAAACTGTATCCTGCTAATGATGCCATATGAATTCATTCTGGAATACTGGTAACTGTTAATAATTGTTGTGTAGTGACAGAAGTTCATGGGCGTACCTTTGGAATCTGGACACTATTGACCTGCACTCTTTGCTATCTTTGTGCATTCAACCTCGAAAATAAGCCCATTTATGTGGCCACTTTCTTGTCATTCATCTACGCATTTGGTCATTTCTTGACTGAATTCATGATTTATCATACAATGGCGATTTCAAACCTGACTACCGTTGGCATCTTTGCCGGTATGAACATTATTCTCTCTTTGTTTTCATCCAAAAGGACTGTTTGCTATTCATCACTTTTCTAATCTGAGTTCCATTTTCACTACTAGGAACATCTATAGTGTGGATGCTGCTGCAGTGGAGTCGAAGCTCTCCTAAAAGGGATTAGCAATTAACATTTCCTCCATCTTTTCGGCTAGAACGGGGAGACTTTGGTGGACCATGTTCTTTGTTTTATGGACATGACTTGTGATCTAAGCTTCCAAAAGTTCTGATGGTGTTGGGCTTTGTTAGAAACAAGACATGTGGCTCTTGAATCTCAATCACCCATTAACTGTGATTTTACTCATTAGGCTTTTGATGATCTCGATTTACCTTCTGCTGCCCACTTGGGGCGGTCTTATCAATATAATAATTGACCCTGATTCACATTACGGATGACTCCTTTACTATTGAGCTTTATTGCTTTAAATCCAAAGAAAGATAATTTAAAGTATGTCGCAACCACGTTTTTTTCCCCTTGCGTGACATTGATATTATTGATTAACTCAGGTCAACCCGTGTCTCAGGGCCTTGTTTGACCGGACTCAAGGCTGAGCCCAAAGCCCGAATTTTTTCTTAACAAAAATTACAAGTTTCTCATTAGTCATCATCATAATGTTATAAACTTACCGATGGGCGTTTGATAGAGTTGGTAAGGGTTACCACCAGCATTTCTCAGGGCGAGGGTTCGAACCCTGGGGAGTGACAACTGCGATAATTAACGCAACCTCAAAGAGGTTGTCCCATCGGTACCTCGCTACCACTGTAAGGTCTCCTCGCGGGGGGTTTGGATTAGTCTGGGGCGGGCAATGAACCCAGATACCCTAGGATACCAGATGATTTATACCCAAAAAAAATAATGTTGTAAACTTTGGAGAACCAAAAACATGCTCAAACACGTAGCTTGAA
The DNA here is from genome assembly GCA_025593235.1 of Vachellia pachyceras. Classification (NCBI taxonomy): domain Eukaryota; kingdom Viridiplantae; phylum Streptophyta; class Magnoliopsida; order Fabales; family Fabaceae; genus Vachellia; species Vachellia pachyceras. The sequence goes on along the minus strand of JANTPZ010122038.1, from coordinate 21,658 downwards.
CCCGTTCCCATTTTAGGTTTATAAGGGCCAGGCCCAAAAGTCCTTTTGTATTAAAAACTCTCTTGATCCTAAAGAATAGGCTTAAAAACAGGCAGAACTACGAGCTCAAGTGGGCATTGTCAGCTCTACGTATAGAAAATGGAGGGCCATAAGGTAAGGGTAGGTCCAAGTGGACGTAGTGGAATTTCCCTTTGTTAGAGTCAAGCACAACAAGAAGGCTGCTTTACGGTGCCTTCATGGGGTTGTGGTCCTAACCTAAGACCCGACAATTACAGCAATGGGCCAAAGTACTTGAGATTGGTCGTATCCCCTTGCTGTGGGTCGTCCAGGCATTGTGGATTGTTAGTGGAGGCGACCTTGACCGTCTTTAGACAAACATCACTGATAGCATCAAGTTAGAATTTTTTTTTTTTATACGAACAAGTTAGAAATTTGATGCTTCCCATTTCCAACACACTCAAATTACTGCTTCGCTTTCACTTGACCTGCCACACTACGTGTTTAGAAATATACGAATGTTACCATAACTCAATAATCTTTACACGATATGATTAGATTTTAACCGAGATGCCCAAACATCTTGTTAAAATTTGCATCATTATGACTAGTTTGTAACTATCGTGATCACAATAATAAACCATACGCTGCTAATAAACTAACGGTAACTTGCAGGAGAGTCACCAATCCTTTGAGCAGCATTTACAAGTTCAACAGAAGACCTTACTGAATACTGATGCATGAGTAACTAGCGAAATATCCAACAAATTACCAGTAACTTACGGGAATCATTGTCACTACCACTTTTCCAAATCGTGCCTTTTCCTCGAAATTTACGTGCTTGAGCACTAGAGATGTAGTTGGGGAGCGAAAATATGAAGACATTCCCGTATTACAAGTTGGTTCATCTCATATCCTGTCTCTCTCCAACTGCAGCCATTTTCTACATTTACTTGCTTAGCTTAGAGAATCCAAATTAGTGCTTCCAGTGTTTGTAATCCGGTCAGCGATTTCTTAATCTGTTCAAAAGCCATCGATTTTATTTTATTTTTTAACGACAAGATGACTTTTTCACCTTTTTACTATAGGTGTCAAGCTCTTTTCGAAATAACTTCCTCGCCAATTCCACGATCACTTGACTTTTCATTTTCATCAGCACTTGTTCCCCGTAAAGAACCAGTAGCTTCCATCAATATCCGTGCTAAACTGTGGTATGATCCGGGTCCAGCCATTTCCATTCTGAGTAGTGAACCAGAACTGGATCCAGCTTGTGAATCAGAAAAATCAGGCACGTCATCTTTTCCTTTAGCAAGCACAGTTTGCAAAGAACCGTGTGCAACTGTCACTTTGTCTTCCACTTTAGGAATTGACTCGGTTCTTGGTACAAGAACTACGCTGGCGGCCATAATTTTGTTCTGTTGCTTTATCATTTCATTCGTTTCTGAACTTTCTAAACCGCCTTCAGATTCAGCACCTGTACTTTGTGTTTTCCTCATCGTAACCCTGTATGCACCATTTTCATTTTCCTCTTCTCCGTATTTGTCACCCTCTTCCTGGCTTTTATCTTTCAATGAGTTAATATCGTCAATGTTTTTTACCATATCCTCACCCTCTTCCTCTTCAATTTCCTCTATCCTCTCCTTGTCTTCTTCATCGATCAAGTCTTCTACTTCCTCAGAATCTTCCTCTTCCATTTTATCTTGATCATGTCCATTCATTTCATCACTCCCACCTCCTCTTCTTACCTTTATTTTTTCAGGCATGATGATCTCTTCTGCGTCATCCATCAAATCGTCTGGCTTCTTCATCCACGGCTGAAAACCTTTTCTTCCCAGTTGTGGGGTTTCATGCTGGAACTGCAGCTTTTCAAGCGTCTTTCTGGAGTTTTGTTCATACTCGTTCTTTTTATCATAAGAGTGTTTCAACTGATAAAGCAACCAGAGGCAACCAGCAATGAATAGAAATATTTGGAAACTATTCTTTACCTTGAAGCCTTTGGCTCTCTGGTTTCTGCCAGCCAATTGCTTCAACATGGTTTACACATAAATTTCTCTACCGACTTTGGCCAGCGAGTGGAAGTGGAATCTGTATAAGAAAGAAGGTGAGTGCTTGACTAAAAGAAGATCAAAGTAAGGCAGAGTCTTCTGCAGAAAGGAGCCAAAGTCTCCATTTGCGGAAGAATTTAGCACTCAGTCAACCCAAGGCAAGAGTGTTCTGTCAAACTTAAGCTGAGAGAAGCTACTTTCTAGTTCACTAAGACAATACAAAATTTCTTTTTTATACCCTGTCATTTTTAGCAGGTATTTGAACAAGAAATGGCTTTTTTTATGTATCTCTCGGAAGCTATAATCCTGGCAAATCATTGGTACGTAACTTACATGGTTAACTCAATGCAGCACAACACAGATTGCAGGAACCAGTTAATCAAAAATTCATGTAACAAGGTAGTTTGTGTGTGTAAGCCACGTGACATCATTCCCAAAAAGTAAACCATTGTAAATTTCCCAAAGTTAGAGGTGAGGCCAGAAAGAGAAAAAAATGCACATGCAGCTGATATTACTGATACATTGTCTCCAGTACACTATATGCAATGCACCAAATATATCAAAAAATGACAGAGACCCAGAGACCCGCCAGCCAAATCAAACACCTTCAGGCTCAATTCCAACATAAAAAGGACAAACCACGAAAATGCCTCAGTTGAAAGATTCATAATGCTCCTTCCGACTTGGAGAACCTCATGGTCCAAAGCCAAAACCATGCAGGCAAATTAACGAACACGAATAAACAGTAATAGAAGCAAGAGCAGTGTGAAACCAGTGAGAAAAAACCATATCTTATTCAAGAAGGCAGAGGCAAATGAACAAGATACAGACCTTCAAGAACGATGTGGTGGTGCTGGATTGGTTAGCAGATGGAAAGGGTAGAGGAAGGAGGTAGCTATTGTGAGACGGAAACTAGGACGTAGAGAGTGAATTGAGACACAGTGGTGGGTGGTAGCTACTCAGTGGCGGTGTGCAGAACGAAAATGGAAGGTCTACGATCTGAAAGAGGGAGAGAGAAGACAGCGAAAGGGAGGTCACGGACTCACGGGCCACTCATATACATGTGAGTCAGTGAGTGAGAAGGGAGGCTGAGCTGGGCTACCAAGTCCCAACGACGTCGTTTTGGTCGAGAGGATTGGTTTCAGGGCATTGAATTTGCTCCGCCGCGTCGGCTGTTGGGTCGGTAAAAAGATTGTCATATTTATTGCCGTCTCCCCGTTTGTCAGGTCTTCGCTTTAGCCTTTCACTTATCCAGAAAAAGCCAACTCTGTGTAGCTTCACCATCTTCTTTGGAATCATAAATTCTTTAATCCCCCTAATGTAATTTTCAGCTGGAGAAATTACTTGCATGTATAAGGAGAGCAAAACTCTCTCTCTCTCTCTCTCTTGCTCGCGCACGGACAAAAGAATTTGAAGAGGTTGAAAAGTAGAATAATGAGCATGGCTTCTTTAAGCTGTTACTGGAATAAGGAAATTAAAAAAAATTTCTATAGCTAGTGAGCTTTACTGGGGATAAGATAATAGCATGTAGCGTGATTAATAAAAAACAATTTAAATTAAAGTGTGATTGATATATTATGCAAAGAGTATGTTTTTTTTTCCCAGAAACTAGCAATAAAACCAAAGAAACAAAAGTAGCAGCAGAAACTACAACGAAATAGAAGACGAAAAGAAAAAAACAGGTAAACTAAAACAAAAAAATAGAACAGGCAAACCCAGAGCTATCCCGGATCAAAAGGCCAAACAGCAGCATCCACGTCAAGCAACCGTCTCAACTGAAGAGGAGGTCGAACAACCCAATCAATGGGACAAGACCCTCTCAACGAAGCCTTAGCCACCCAATCGGCAACCAAATTAGCTTCTCTAGGAATCCACTCACAAGAATGATTCCTAAAAAACCTCCTTGACTCAAACAAATGTTCAATTAGCATCGCATTATCTTGGGCCGACACCAAATGTGGAACACATTCTAACACCCCTGAAAAATCTCGAGACCCTACCGAAGCATACAAACTCCCAAAAGCGTTACCAAAACATTTTCCAATCTGCTCTTCATTCTCCAGCCAGCTTCCCTCCCCATTCCTCAGTCTTGTAATCTTGTTCCTGCTTCTTCTTTTAATAGTAGCCATATGGAAAAACTTAGTATTCTTATCCCCCCTTTTCAACCATAACACTCTAGACTTTTGCGCCCAGAACAATTCTTCCTTTTCCCACAACAGACCTATATCCTTTTTAATAGCCGCAACCTTTTGCTCCACCTCCCAGCACCATTCTTTCCCCATCCACACTTGCATCTCATCAACCAGTTTCAAAATAGCATTATGGCTATTTTTGAACTCCTTCTTACTCCATATTGACAACACAATTCTTAGATGATCTAACTTCTTCACCACATTTTGTAAAGCATCTCCATTTCCATCCATAACCCAGCTTTGTCTTACCAAATCTGAACATTGATCATGTAACAACCACCTTTCATCAAATTTAAAATGGTATGGTGTTCTTGTGTCCTGGAAATCATAATAAACCACAATAGGACAGTGATCAGATCCAATTGGCTCAAGAACCTTCCCAACCCCATTTTGAAACAATGTTCGCCATTTCAAATTAAGAACCGCCCTATCCAGTCTCTCTCTAATACAATGGCCGGGCTCCCTATTGTTCATCCAAGTAAAATTACATCCCTTAAACTCCAGCTCAACCATGTCAGCTGCAGAAATAAATCTTCTAAACCTATCAAAATGACAATTCGAACATTCCCTACCCCCTTCTTTGTCTGAGGCATATAAAATCTCATTGAAATCCCCAAACAGCAACCATGGAACACCATTACCTGGATTTAAACCATTGATATCCTCCCACCATCTAGCCTTCCTTGCTGCTTCTTGAGGACCATACACCATAGTAATAGCTCCCCAATGCCTTTGCTGAAAAAAGACCTCATCAACATGAATAATATGCCTACTCATCACCCTAACAGACAAATCCACTTCCTCCTTCCACCACAAAGCCAGCCCCCCTGATCTCCCAATAGGCTCAAAAAACACCCCATTATCAAACTGTAACTTTCTCCTCAGTCTCTCAACTCTCTCACCCTTCATCTTAGTCTCCGACAAAAAAACAATATGTGGCCTGAATTTCTTACATTGGAACTTTAGATTTCGGACTGTCAAGGAAGTCCCAAGCCCTTGACAGTTCCATCCTAAACAAATCATATCTTTTGGGTGGCTCGTTGTGGGCAGCCACCATCCCCTTCATTCACACCTACTTTGACATCATTCATTTCCCCTTCCAGCCCGCCACTACCTTGATAGGACTCCCTCCCTTCACAGACTTCGTTTTCCACAATTTCTTCAATAACCACCCAACTTTGTGCCTTCTTCGAAAATTTCCTACTTGCACGAACATCCACCGTCGTCCCCTTCAAACCTAAATGCTCCAATGAAATTGGTGCCATCGTTGAAATCAGCGTCCCCCACCCTATCACTTTCATCCTTCCGATACCCCCAGTCGAAACTGCACCTTCGCTTGGCTGAAGGCAAATCCTTACTATCCTCCGCCCCTTTTCTTATTTTTATTCCATCAAAACACTCCCCTAACGCCCCAACCATGCTTCGAAGCTCCCCCTGATTCCGCGCAGCAAACGGCCTCACTAAGCCCAAACCACTCCATTCCACTATATCCTTTCCCTTATCTTCAGGCCCCAACTTCTTCTTCAGCAGCCCAACCCCACTTCGTGCCCCCTCCAGACCTCCCTCGGCTTGCCTCATAGCCCAGACATTACTTCTAGCACCATGGGCCCTAACCACCCGGCCCAAAACACTCCCGCCTCCAAACTTCCCTCCCATAGTCCCCTCGTGCACCATCTCCCTACAAAGATAGCTTCCATCCACTCCTATAGAAGGCTCATTAAATGCTCTAACCTCACTAACTCCACTGACCACCATCACATCCCTCTGAGCTTCCTTGGAGCTTTCACCCTTCTCCATCTTGCTGCCTCCACTACACATCTTCCCATACATCCCATTAATGCTCCCATCCCCCCATGCACTCCTTCCCTTCCCCTCACTTCCAGCTGATTCCTTCATGCCGCCGGTTGCCCTGAAAAACGCAGAGGTTGGGTACACATAGCAGCATCATAGCCACGCCTTCCTTCACCTACCTCAAACACCACTTCTTCCTCCTCACAGTCCCTAATTTCATGCCCCAACCTCCCACACCGAAAGCAAAGCCTTACTAACTTCTCATACTTTACTTGAATCCAAACATCGCTCAGCCTCTCCGGTCTAGGCGCCAAAAATCCTGGAACCAATGGCTTATCCACATCTACCTCAATCCTGGCTCTCCCCAGGCTTCTTGATAAAAACCTTCTATCCTTTGGATCTTCTATCTGAATCACCCTCCCAATCCTGTCTGCCATTATTCTAATATTATTCTTCATTCTTCCTTCCGGAGGAATATTGTGAAAATGCACCCAGAACTCGCACGTATCTACCTTCACTTCCTTATCACTTAAAAAAGGCTTCCTTTTCTTCAAACTCATCGTATAGTTTCTAACAACCCAGGGGTTTTCTTGCAGAACCCAATCCGCGTCATGAGCATTTGAGAACGAAAAAGAATACACATTAAATCCCAAAGAATTCATCTGAAAATCCCCCATCGCTTTCCATGCTGCCGTAACAGCTCCTTTCACCGTTGCAAATCCTACTCGGGCCTTAGAGATCACCCTACCTACTAAAACTCTATCCTCCTCCTCTGCTGAGACCTCCTGGCCCCACTGCAACTGAACCTCGAGCCGTTCCTTCTCCATAACCAAAAACTATCACCAATTGAAACAACTAAGGAACTAGCGAAACGACGAGCAGCAAAAACGAACCAAAACCGAACAGACCCTCCCAGCACCGAAGCCGATCACCAACACAGTGAAAAAAGGAAAAGCACTCTCACAAAGAGAAAAAAACAAAATAAATAATATACTCATATTATTTACTCTTGCTTGGTTACTTTCTATAAATTACAACTATCCAAAATAAATAAAGTTTAGAATTAGTTAATAATAATGTATGTGTAACGGGTATGCATTTTTTCTTAAATAACTCCCATTTATGAGGATTATGAGTATAAGTGATAATAAGTGGAAAAAATAAGAGAATGAGTGAGAAAAATAGAAGAAATGTGTGTAATTAATTTAGATTAAAAATAGAAAAATGTGCATTTAATTTTTGGATAAAACTTTGATTTTATTTAAGGTCAATCTTATAAAAGAAAATGTTACTTATAAATAGAATCCGTGTAGAATATTATAATTACCGTGTAATATTGGCATACCATTATAAGGCTTATGTAAATTAGAAGCCTCTTATTTTGATTGCTATTGACCAAAATAGTCATATCTTGAAATGCCATATTTTGACACATAAAAGCTGGTTTACTTTTTTTGTTTTGCCAACAAAGAAATATTAAATTGAAACAAACCAACTTACAAAGTCATATAGGTTACCAAACCAGACAACAAACCTAAATACAATAAACTAGACACCTGGAAATAAACAACGGAGAAACAAGCAAATTAAAGTACAACATTGCAGCATGTCAAGTCTCTAACATCCACCACCCAAAAAGCCATCAACTGCGACAGATCCTGAGATACCCGATTGGAAGGGTAAGAGCCGTCGAAAGAAGCTTTAACGACCCATCCGGTTGCCAAATACGCTTCAAAAGAAACCAAAGATAGAAATGGTTCCTGATCAAATTCCTTGAGGGAAGAAACTCAAGGAGGTTGAAAATCCTAATAATAATTAGATAAACACAATCATCCTTAAAATACAAGATAGAACCACCACTCCAGCCCAAAGAAGAGTAACATTTCCTTACACACTGAACATGCTCATAATTTGCCAATATAAGAACAGTGTAATCATTTACACTGAACAAGCACATGTGAAACCCTTGATGAACAGCATGTACACATCCAATGAACAGGCTCAAAACAGTGATACTAACTTGACCATCAAAAAGTCTTACCGCTGAATTAGGAAACTCAAAAACACCAGCCATTGACCCAAAGGAGAGGGTCTCAAATCCACCAAAACCATTCACAGAAGAAGATTCAACACCCATAAATTTACCACTATGAACTTCCCTTCCTTTTCTTTTCCGCCTAAACACATTATATGCCAATTCAACCAGTCCAGAGACAACAAGAATATTTTGAAATATGCTCTGATCGGACTAAAAATACACCTAGCCCCACTATAGTAACGGCTGAACCTTGCTATATCTGGATTCAACACTCCAATATAATCAACGTTGCTTAACAAGGTGAATCCAACAACAACTTCAGGCACACTTCTCTTCTGAAAACTCAAACCCAAATCACCTTTGTAAGAAATTTTTTGAGGATTAGGAAAGCTACTTACCCCCAACACCATAGCATTTAAAGCCCCCTTCTCTGAGCTCCTCTGCTCTTCATCCTTACAGCATAATCCTCCAGCTGCTTAAATCACTATGCTTCCATCAATTTTCTAGGACAAGGGTGTAGTGGTATAAGAGACATCAACCAGTGACGGATTTTTTGCATCCGAGTTGATGAGCCCCAAATCAGCACTGATTTGCACCAAACCAGTGCCTATGCAATTTCTCCAATCCTTGATGTTGAGATGGTGCTGCATATTGAGAGAGAACTGAAGGATCAAAGAGAAGAAGCCATGTACCTCAACCATTCCAGCAATGGCAATGTTAAGGTGGGTCGAAACTCGTCCTTGGCGGAGCTTCTCGAGCATAGCCTCCTAAGACCCTAAAGGCACCTAACGGAGATCACAATTGGAGGTCGCCACACTCGAACGAAACCCACACACCTCTAATCGACAATCCCCTTCACCACTATACTTGTCCCCCTCAGATAACCCATTTGAATCCATCATCTTCGAGAGCCGCCCCAAAAAAATACAATCCAGAAACTCACCAATAGAGGGAAATAAAGTCCTTCACAGATGAGGAAAAGATCGCTAACCTGATAGATTCGTTGATCCAAACTCAACGAGCCGAGAGACAAACCCTAACAGAGAGGGAGATATTCGCAACGACTATGAAAGCTGGTTTACTACCAACTACCATTTTTCTTCCTTTATCGCCAGCCCATCACCTCACCGACATCTTGATGTTCTATTACAGGCATGGTTTTCTAAATCAAGCATTAATGGCTTGTTTGGAAACCAATTCTAGAATATAGGTTTGATTTCAAAACCTAGGTTTTACCTCAAAACCGAGGTTTTGTCCAAGCAAAAAAAATTTCCCAAAAGCTATTTTGGTTACAAAACATCAGTTTGAACCTAAGATTTCTCTTTCCTACTTTTTCTTTCTTTCTCTTTCCTCTTTCCTACCCACTTTTTTGCTTTGAAATCTGTAAAAGCTAATAACTTCACAAACATAAATTACTTTTCAAAACATATGTTTTGCCTCGAAATCTGTAAAAGCTATTTTCAAAATCACATCCAAACAAGCTCTAAAACATTCTTTTCAACATGATGCACAATTACCCAAAATAGTGTGTGTTTGGAAATTATAAATTTTGAGGTAATTTACGGATTTCAAGATGGATTTACGTATTTCGAGATGGTTTTTATGAATTTTAAGATGTTTTTTTACAGATTTCGAGATGATTTTGTCTTGACTTACGTGTACCATTAGGGAAACGGTGTTCCCAAACAAGCACATAATAGCCCTAACAGTTCCTCTCAAAACGACCGGCTTATGGTCCGTTTGGGAAAGCGGTAGAGAATTACTTTTACGCAAGTCGAGTTAAATATGTTGAGGAGATTGTCTCGTTTTACAGAAAAACACTGTTGAATATACTTTTGGGTGAGAGTTAAGTGTTTCTAAACAAGCACTTAGTTAATCTCCTAAATTTTCATATTGCAAAGTACTTTACCTACAACCATTGAAAGATTTTCTTTTGAAGATGAATTATCCCAGAAAATCCCCCTATCATATTGAACGCAGAGACGCAGACATGGCCACACCTCATGGGAATTCAGAAGAGCTTTAAGGAAGGAAAGTGACGACAATGACGACGGAAAAAAATCAGGGCCTATAGATAGCTTTCTTCGTAATATTAGCAGGTACAGCATATTGTTTTTTCATTAACCATATTAAATAGCCACAATAAATGCGTGCGTTCCAGAGTTCCCACCAAAACTGAAAATGAAACTCTGATTCATTTACAACATTGGCGTCTTGTTCTTCTTCTTCTTCTTCTTCACCTTTTATATTTTACTGGTCCCCTTGTGAACTGCTCAAAGTTCAAGGCTTGGACCAAACCTAAGTTCCATAAATACGTTTCTTTTCTTTATGAAGTTATGAGAAAGGTTGTTACTCATTTAGCTCAGTTCAAATTAAGATCAAGGCCAGGCCAGGCCAACAGCTGCTTGTGAATTCGCACCGCTGAAATCTTGAGTCAGATGGGCTGGTGAATAACTGAGGGGAAACGATAAAATGTGGAAAGGAAAAAAAAGAAATTATTAATTAATGAGATCATTAGATACATGTCGTCGTCGCTTTTGTATATCTCTTCGAGGTAAACTATATGGCTCAGCCTTTTCTGATGCATTAATGTATCTTGTAACATACGAAAACAGAACTGTCTGACGCACTTCCACAAACTTTTCCCCTTCTCATCTTGTCATTGATCGATCCCAATATCTCACTCCAGGCCAAACGGGGAAAAAAATCATTAGTGCACGTTTCATTGCTAGTTATCATTCATATATGCCCCTCAGAAGTCAGAATGGGCAAGACTTGAGTTAAAAGATAGAGAGAAAGAATGATAACCCAGAATTCTGATGTGATATTAGGCAGAGAAGTCTTTAATGCTTCATTGTAGCAAATAAAGTACAAATGAATAGAATTACTAGATCATAAGATGCATTTGAATTATGATATATATATAGTAGTACAAAAGTAAGGCAAAGGAAAAACACGATAAATATATATATACTGCATGCCAAATCTCTTCCATACACGGTTTTTGGGGATCAATATGGTTAAAGGAGATAGGGAGGAGTATATGACAGGACTGAAGTTCATACAGTTTAAATTTCAAAACAATCCTTCCATATTTTTTCAGTTTCACACTCATGGATTGAAAAAGTAGTCCCCACACTTGCACTTCCAGCTCATGGGTTTGTAGTTGGAAAGATCATCACTTCTGGAGAAGGCAATGATGGGAGTTTTTGAAGCAGCAGAATGGCTTATATGGCTTTGGACTTGAGGTACAACTGGTACCTGTACAGCTTCACAATGTCCACAAATCCTACATCTTCTCTCACACTTTGGAGGTCTTGACCCTACCTTTGCACTCTTAGAAATGGCTACTCCCTGCACTTTCACCACGCCCTTCTGCACACACAACTACATATATAACATCCCACACGTTATAACTACTAATACACAGACAAAGGTACAACCTAACGAGCTAAAAATGAGGGATTCAGCGTATGACATGATTGCCTACCTTGTTAGCCTTAATTAGACCTGAAATTGGTCTTCCTGCTGCAGAAATATATGTATGAAATTCAAATCAGCCAACTTGTGTTGTGATATTTATAATTAAAAACCAGAAAAGTAGGGAAGCGAAGCGATATAATTAAATAACCTTCAGCCATGAAGGCATGATTAGTGAAGAAGATTGAAGGTGGAGCAAGAAGAATGAGCAAGTATAAGATGAGCTGTCTGTATTTGTGCAAGCAGAAGCAGACTTGAGAGCTGCCCATCTTCTCATAGATAGACTGCAGAAGAAGAAGAAGAAGAAGGAAGCGGATGCAGCTGTTTTGAAAGTACTAACTAAATAGATAGTAAAACCTTGATAAGAGTTAAGTGCTAGCAAGTGGACAACAACAATGTGCTGGCTAAGTGGCTATATTTGTGTGTGTGTGTGTGTGAGAGAGAGAGAGAGAGAGAGAGAGAGAGGGTGAGAGCAGAAGGCAGTGAAGCTGAAGTTCTGAAGGTTGTCCCAGGATGGAGTCAGAGATTGAATGCCGCCTCCATTATGCAAAGAAGTGACTTCCCTTTTTACCCTTTTATATAATTAATTCCCCCTACTGATTCAGAAACGTGGGCACCGAAAAAGGTTTGAAATGAAACAAAGGAGGAGGAAGAGGAAGGGTCTTTCATTTACCAACCCAGCCTCGTTTGATGAGCCTCCAAGACTCCAAAGTTGTACCATATGGGAAAAGATAGCGGGACACACCGCTAAGATATATGAGAGTGCAAGTGAAAAACCAAAGCAAACACATAACGAAGTTCACAGACGACGAAAGAGGACGAGGACTTCGTGAGGTGTCACACGTTCATTTTTTTTTTTTCACTTTATTAGGCAATGTAAATCTGCTATGCTCATCCCTATTCCTACACGCCAAGTCTCCCTTAGGTATTTTCCAGGCAAGTCGCCGAGATAACACCAAGTCACGGCCTTTCGAGTATTTGACCCCCAGAATATTTCATTTTTGGTAATTTGAAGGAACAGTGTAAGAGACATAATAAAGGCATCTCTCTAGCATTCAATAGAGGATCATTTGAGACCATTGCCTTATTCAGAGACCTCTGAGCCTCTCAAGTAAGGACTCGCTTTCTGTTGGATCTTAATACATCATATGCCGCTTCAGTTTCCACATTCACGCATAATGACTTGACTACAGATCCGTCTTCCATTCTTGTTTGTTCTTTTTTCTTTAAAGTTCACTGTTTGCTTGTCATAATTTCTATTCTATAGACAATACAGTACCAAGTTTGAAGGCTGGTAAGGATAGGACATGGGAGGTATCGTTTTGTTTATATTGGTACATCTAGGGGTGTTTGTCAACATTTTAGAATCACTTCTAAGTTCTAATATCACTTTCACACGAATCGAGATAAAATTTCTCTTAAATACTTACATCGGATTATATAACATCACTCTTCGAAAATTAATCCAAACATCCCCTGAAAATGATACAGTGGCAATTGTCAGGGAGCTTTTAGGCATTTTTGTGTGACAGTGGTTTTTTAATAGGCAGGACTAAAATATTCACTGTGGAACTCCATCTAGGACCCATGATTTTGCGGATATTTTGTCTCTGTCTACCAGTTGCTTGCACGCCACAGCCAAATCTTCCACTCACCCAAAAGCTTATTATTCTTCCTGTTCTTCTATCCATTTCTTTAAATATAGCATACTTAAGTCATGGCCATGGAACGAGAATGTGTATAAAGTCAAGTCCGATGAGTGTGCTTTTTTTTTTTTTGCATGATAAGGGCAAGCTAAGCTTGAAGATAAAGAAGAACTAGCTCAGAAGAGGACCACCGCCTCTCACAAAAGATTGATAAAAAAGAAGACTCTCCCTACATCTTTGCGGGGCATAAGGAATCAACACAATCTGCGAGTCTTCAGAACAAGTCTCTTTGACTAGAATGTCAGCACACTTTGATAGGGTGCATAAGAACTTTTCTGAAACTGACTTCCAAAAGGGTCAGGAAAAAGTGAAAATCTACGTTTAATCTTTTAAATTTACATTAAATTTTAGTTTGATATCTTAAATTTAAAAAATGCATTTTTAACCTTATATTGTTAACATCGATAGTTTTACTTAATAGAAAATATTAATTTAATTATCATTATGCAATAAAATGATTTCAAAATATACTTAATATTGAGTATTTAATATATTTTTTATTTTAAAGTTTAAAAATATTTTATCAGTATTTAATTATATAATCACTATTTAAATTTGTTAAATTGTCATTTTCCGTTAAATAAAATTAACGGTGTTAATGATAAAAGATTAAAACATGCATGATAAGCTATTTCCAAGAAAACAATTTACAAGGAACATGATGGAACAGTAAAAATCGACGCTCCCAGTTCTAGATTGGTTTGTTGCTCCAGCAGTGAACGATTCTCTCTTCCTCATGATCGTTATCTGTGACAGAGGGATTAAGATAGACTGTCACAGCTCCGTTTGGTAAGCCCGTTGACACAACGGGTGTGCTTACCGAGACACTTTTCCTCTCACATAAACTACCTCGGAATCTGTGTCCGTTCTCCCAACGGGCTATCCAAACGGAGCCAATTACACACAGATACCCAACAGTATTTCGCTTTCTGGTCGTCAGAAATGCATACTTGGCACTTTGATCCACAACGCTGCGATGCACCATATTCATTAGGCATTTGATTCCTACTTTAAACATGAGTCGAGATAAATTTAGACACGCTCACATTATATTTTTCTTTTTCCCCTTGAACATTTCTATCAACGTTTGCTTTAAAACACATTTAACACAATCACAGGGAAGAACTAATCTGGAAACAAAACTTGTCCATCCTCATGCACGGTTGAGCTCAATTCCATGATTGATTTTTTTTTAGCCAAAACCCTATATGGAATTCAATCAAAGAGGGTTTCATCTATGTTAAGACTCATCTTATCTATACATATTTTGTATGTTTGGGAAAAGTTTTTTCTAACGTATACGCAAGTCAAAATAAAACTCATTTCGAATCCATAAAATCATCTTAAAATCCGTAAAATATCTCGGGATCCGTAAACCCCTTTTCCCCAACGGAGTTCTAAACGCAAGTCTGATTGTCTGATCACTTCATGCCTCAAGTCAGTACGTAACAACAGAGAAAACCATGATAAACAACATCTGAGTGACAGGCATGTACTAATTGTTAAATCGCTTCAATATGACAGTATAACTGCAATGTTTCTATTACTGCTTTTCTTTCGGAAAACACAAACCTCACGGCCATGAAAAGTTCCAAACGCAACACAACCACCCTCAACGAGTCTGATACAACACTCAATTATATTTGACTGCAAACCTAACATCTGCAAAATGCTCTCCTACACTAGCTCCATACGCACTTGGAATGCCAATCAGTAATCCCTTGAAAACTTCAGCATCTCTGCCTGCAATTAAATTTTGATTGTGTTAGCTGTTATGGTACTCAAAAAAATGAGTTTGGCATAAAGAAGCTCCAGATCATCAGATGGGTCTGTCTACACAAGTGTCTTGCTATTATAATCACATTTCAAATGTTCATGGTTCATTCAAGTATAATCATCAAAATCTGTCACACCTTTTGCAATGATACATTATCTGTCTCAGCTTGAAATTTGAAATTATTGCTATTCATTAAAAACGCCCTCATGACACGGTAAATAATAATACACATTGTTCAAGAGAACTACATAAAAGCAGGAGAATCACCCACGATTATTTAGGGTAGCATTGGTTAATCAGGCAAGATTTCTTTAGAAAGAAAGTTCACATGCAAGCCCTTGCATAGATTTAGTCCCAAACGTTACTTTAATGTTCATAATGAAAAATGCAGTCAACACAATAGAAAAGCAGACAACACGAAAGACTAAATGTGATTCTTAATACTGGTAATAGAAAACTAAAAACTATAAAGCAGGACATGCTAAAGATGTGCCTAGGGTTTAACCTCATCCACATGCAGAAAGAGTTTTGAAGCTTGAAACTCACTTGATCAACGGTTGCTACATAAGTACAAGTGAGCAGACGATACTCAACCAACAACGTCTAAATAAGGGAAGAACAGATACAGGAAAGAAATTCATGAAACAAGTCTTGCCTATTGACATTTGATGTTTATCCTTCAGTGCACACAAGTAATGAAATCTACCTAGCAACTAAGTTTATCCCTCGGATCAGAGAGTTAAAAACAAACATCAATGATGTCATTGAACTAAGATTAGATGCAAAGTTAACAAAACAGTAACAGAAAATACTTAGCACACCTCAAAGGCATTCTTCAAGTGATCAAGTTCCTTGTCAAGATCGTTAATAGCCTGATTGTATGCCTGCATTGGTGAAGACTGACTAGTGGTATGGATCTGAAAATAAAACAATAAGACAATTCATGTTGATGACTTCTTGAATCAACCACAGATAAATGAATTTTTATACTTCCCAGAACAAAGGCAAGCTTTTAACATATATACAGATGAAAAGATTAAAATTCAATCAACATCGCATTTGAGGTCAATCCAACAAATTTTTTTCACTGTTTTCAAAAGCTAATTATGCATTGAAAAGTGCATATGCAGACATCGACGGCCGTTCATTAACAACAGAGTGAATGCAAAAAATACCGACCCTGACAATGATTTTGTACTTCAGAGGGTGAGGAAGCTTGTATCCAGCAAACAACACATTAGGGTCTCTGTGCAGCTGCCTAATCATTATAGAAATGCAGACAAGGGTTAGGGTTTATATCGATGAACCTTAACAGACAGCAACGTGAAAAGAAACATGAAGAATATAACAGGAGAAATATAACTAATACATGCGAAGAATGTTTCCAATTGTATGGTCTTCTCTCTCAATGGTGAAGGATGCAGCGTTGATGATCTTGGTGTCCCGCTCGTAAGAGACCCTGAATATAAAACAAAAGGGGAACACGTTCGAATTAGATGAACTAGAAAGTGATAAAAGCAGATGAAGAAATTACTTTTTGGTGCCTTCAGGAACGACGAAACGCTCGTAACGATCTGGGGCGTTCATGGCTTCTGTCTTCCCTCGCCCAAGCTCTCGTAGAGGGTTCTGAGTTCCAGCTCGCCACTTCAATTTTGACAAAGGCCCTTCGTACCTGTTTGGGAAACCCAGTACTCTAAGGGCTTGTTTGGTTGGGGAACGGGATGGGAGGGGATGGAAAATGAATTTATCCTCTTGTTTGGTTTAAATTTTTGGAAGGGAGTGTACCCAAAATATGCCCCATTATTCCCTCTCCTCCCCTTATTTTTGTTCTCTCCAAATTGGGGTTTTTTTGGAGGGAAGCCATAAGTTATGACTAATTTACCCCATCAATTTTATTATATTCTCATCTATATCTATGATAGGTTAAAACGCATCGCTTCTCAACTTTTTTCTATGCTCTCTAGAAGCAGTTCAGTTAACCAACACATTTTTCCTCCTCTACTCTTCTGACATTTTGCCAGTTATAAGTTGGATTAAGGTGGCAAGTTAAGTATGAATTAAGTATTGTGAAATTAAGTTACATATAAATCTTATTTTTAATTATTTAAATAAATTATACGAGAGAAGTACCTTAATAATTGTTTTAATTAATTAAATAGAATGAGTGATTAATTTTCATGAGTGAAAACTAATTTAAATAAATTGTATAAGTAAATAAATATAAATCAACATATAAGGGTAAAATAGTAAATTGATTATTAACTTCCCTTCATTCCCTTTTGAACCAAACAAAAGATCAAATTCTCCCCCTCCCTTCCTCTCTAACTAAACCAAACGATAATACCTTATAACATTTCATCCCTTCCTACCTCTCCTATCAATCACTTCCCTTCCCCTCCATCAAATCAAACATAGTCTAACTCGTTTTTTATTTTTGAAAATATAGGGACTAGGGAAGTGTAAGCCGTGGTGAAAAAAAAAAGTAAAACGAGATAATGCCTCAGTAAAAGGATAACCCGTATTACATTTAAGAGATTAAAGTTCGGATTACATTTAACGATTCATAATGCCTCAGTAAAAGGATAACCCGTATTGAGCTCAAAAGATATGGAGTTTGTTTAAAATAACGTTTTCAAAAATCAAACGTACGTTCATCAGTATTCTTCTGTAAAACGAGATAATCTCCTTCACATATTTACTTCGTATTGCATAAAAGTACTCATCTACCGCATTCCCAAACGGACATGAAAAAATTAATAGATGTTGCTCCATTTGAAACAGTGAAAATTGTTGTTCTCTTTAATAATGTGTGCACACTGATCCTTCCACAGTCTAATGGTGTCACTGCAGCGTCAATTCAAATTTTTTATATGTGGATGCTTGAAGAGCCACTGGATTTGATTCGAGTTAATTTGATTGAGATAACATGAGAAAATGATAATGACTTTAGGTTAAAGTTAAAGTGAATATTTAATTATTTAAGCTTATTTTAATTTGATTTCTTGAGCTTGAAAGGTGTACTCTTGATGCCTTAGTCTTAGTATCATTATTTTTTTAAGAATACTACTGGTTACATTTAAGAATAAATACCAACCCAGTAAATTTAAATAATGATTATGTTATTAAATACTGAAAATATATGCTTAAATTAAATTATTTGTTATATTTAAATATTTGAGCATGTTTTGCCGGTGTTTAACTTTTTTTTTTTGCCGATCGGTGTTTAACTATTGAATCACTGTTTAAATTTATTAAATCAACATTTTTATCAAATGGAACTAACAATATTGTAATTGAAGGAGTAGAAATGTACCTTTTAAATTTAAGGGATTGGATTACAACTTAATTTCATTTCCTATGATAGAGAGAAATGTGACAGGTTAGAGAGAATGATGAAATGGCAAATCATGATCTGTTTGGATTAGCGTTTGAAGTTTATTTTTCAATATGATTTTTGGTTTATAGTATAAGTATATTAAAGAAGTTTTGTCTCAAGTTACATGAATATGATTTTTCAACGTTTGACAAAGAGGCGCAATCTACCAAACACACTTAATGTGCTTGTTTGGGAACTCATTTCTCCAACGATGCACGTAAGTAAAGATCAAAATATATTAAAATATGTAAAAATTATTTCAAAATTTGTAAAATCCATATTGAAATCCATAAAATTATCTCGAAAACTGTAACTTCTTTCTCCAACGAAGTTCCCAAACACAGGAGAAAGAGATGCGTCCTGATAACGTTAGGCCCAACAAAAAATAAAGACGGCCTAATCTGTGTATTAATGATCCGCTACTCCCCTCCCAAACAAGTGACAGGGACTGATTCTGTACATCAAACGTGGACCTCTGCATGTTCATACATGGAACCTGTGGTCTTCATTACAAGTAAATTATCTTGATCGCTGATCAAACATATTTGCCCCCTTTTCAACTACAGTCTATTAAAAAAGTAGTAATTAACGCCCTTTAACTTCCATCATTGTGCAACTTGTCACTCTCACCGCGCTCGACTCGGAAAAATCACTACCAGAAAAATATCATTCATCGATGGAAAAATCTATCGTTAAATGACTATTTTCTATCAGAAAATTTCCATTTAGCGATGGAAAATATTAACGACCCTCATTTTAACGACGGAAAATAGCCATTTAACGACAGATTTTCTATAGCTAAATGGTATTTTTCTGGTAGTGAATTATATACTTTATGCAATAACTAGTGTATGTGCATCACTTTAACGAGGATGGCCTTTAAACCCATGCTCATGGATGCAGCACGCAACTGGTAATTAAGGGTCCCAGATTTGTGGGACTATATTTAGTATTCAAATCAACCATTGTTTACTAATGGGAGGTGGATCTAACGGAGAATAATATTGGTTTTCATGATGGACTAGTTTTCAAACCGTTATTGAGAAATGTTTGCACATTTACTGTTCGACAATATTTTGTACGAAACTAATTCTAACAAGAGGATGCTTGCAAAAAAATTGATGGAATGTGGGGTAAGGAACGATGGATGGAGCTATACTTGAATTGTTTTGATATTTTTTACGTTTATTTTGTTTAAATTATTTTAACTGTTTGATTTGATGGAACTAATTTTGCGAAACTAATTTTGTTTTGATGGAAGGAGGGAATGAAGGGTATAAAACTACCTTGTTTGGTTTAGTTAGAGTGAGAGGGAGGGGAAGGATTTTTAATGATCTTTTGTTTGGTTTATGAGGGGAAGGGAGAGAAGTTAATAATCAATTTACCATTTTATCTTTATATGTTGATTTATATTTATTCACTTATACAATTTATTTAAATTAGTTTTTAGTCATAAAAATTAATCACTTATTCTATTTAATTAATTAAAACAATTATTAAGGTAATTCCCTCGTGTAATTTATTTAAATAATTAAAAAATGGGATTTATATAGTTTAATTTCACAATACTTAGTTTATAATTAATATCACATCAGTCCAACTTGGTTTATGCCTTAACTAGCGTAATTTGCCATAAATTACTTAGTTCGATCTATGATTGGGAAACTCCTTGGATGACAGTGAAGTATGTCATGCAATTGAGCCCTCCAGATTTATTTATGGAATTTGGGATATTGGTTATAAAAAGTGGAACAAAGTGGTTCAATCGGGAGTGGTTATTGGTATAATGGTGTTCTATGAAGTGACGGAAACTACACAACACCAGAAACGCTTCTTGTTTATAGAATGTCCTTGGTCTGGTCCTGCATGGAAGGGGTCTAGAATCTTTTTCTTAATTTGACAGTTGCAAGGAAGTTTAGAAGGAAACAACATTAAAATTCCATGTTTTTTACAGATTAGCTCAGATGACCATTGAAATCTATTAAAGCTTGCGACAGCAAGACCTCCGGACATCAGAGGATGAGGAAAGCGTTAGCTGAACTGGTGCTGGAGACTGTGAAGAAGCGACGCGTTTATAATGCTGTCAGGGTGGAATATAATAAAATTGATGGGGTAATTTAGTCCCAATATTTGGCTTCCCTCCAAAAAACCCCAATTTGGAGGGAACCAAAATAAGGGGAGGGAAGGGAATGGGGGGACAAATTTTTAATCCCCTCCCCTTCAAAATTTTAAACCAAACAAGGGGAGGAATTCATTTTTCATTCCCTCCCATCCCCTTTCCCCCAACCAAACAGGCCCTAATTGGGAGAATTTGTTGTTATAAGTAGTGTAGGGGTTTCAATCTCAGATCAAACTTGATCATTGATTCTGAAGTTACGATCGTTTCTCTACAGCTTGCCTGCCTCTCTTCTCTGTTCTCCCTCCCCATATTTATGTGTGTGTTTGGGAATCTGTTGGGAGAAAGGAGTTTACGGATTCCGATATGATTTTACGAATTTCGATATATTTTTATGGATACTGAGATGCTTTTAACTGATTTCGATACACTTTTTACGAATTTTAAGATGTCTTTCATTTTAGTTTACGTGCATCATTGGAAAAAGTTTTCTCAGACATGTCTTTATTTTCCCAGCATAAAAAAATCATCCAGTCTTCAAAAACGATGCAATGTGTGGTTTTATAAGTTGGATGTGCATACAGTAGACGACAAAGGGATGAGACTTATACTCTTTACTCTATTTATTTATAATGATTGGTGATTTAGTTATAGGACAAAAATTGCATTAGCTGATTGAAATAGAATAAGTTGGAGATGAGGGTAACTAAACTAACTGTATATTTCTTTTCATGGGCCCGTTTGGCAAATTGCCATAAGTCACTTATAAGTGCTTATTCACATAAGCCGAGGTAAATATGTGGAGGAGATTGTCTCGTTTTGCGAAAAAATACTGTTAAACGTGCTTATGAAAATAAACCCATGATTACCAAACAGGCCCTAGGACGAGCGTTGAAACCTAACTCGTGTAAGCTTTTTTTCTATTAGAACAAGTGTATCAAGATTGTGGCTGGCAATGTAAAGAAGTGCCCACTATTCCATTGACGCTAGGCATGTCATGGTATTTACAAAGGATGAATTTTAGTCTCTACGCCTGCAAGATGAACGTAACAAGTACTTTCATGTATGGGTGAAGAAAGTATATAAAACACAGGTAAGAGTAATTGTCGATTCCGTAACAAAAAGTAAGAGAATAGAGCT
>JANTPZ010122037.1:0-19087 GCA_025593235.1 Vachellia pachyceras | reverse complement strand
AAGAAGAAGACAAAGTGAAGGGATTGGGAGGGCGCCGCGCGAGTTAGGGATTTTGGAGTTTCAGGGTTTGTGGGTGTGGGTCTGTGCTCTGGGACTGAGACCGTGAGTGAGTGCGCCTGAGTAGTGCAGTGAGTGACTGTGGAATCTGGTTTTGGTAAAATATGGTTTGAGCCTGTAAAGCTCTTATTTTGGCCGACTGCAGCCCGAATCCATTTGATCCCGTTTTATCCGCTCTGCTATGATTGCTAACTACTGGCAAGTAAGCCAGGGTTTGTGCGCTGCTGTGGTGTTTTTTATTTTTATTTTTTAGGAACGTGGCAATTGATTTGTTTATAATTTATATAAAAAATTATCATATTGCTTATATTTTTATACAAAAATATTTAGATTTTAATATATATATATTATCATTTTTCTATTTTTGACCAAATTATCTTATATTCATAGCCAATATCTTTCTATATGAGTGATATCTATATATAAGAAAGATATTAATTATATAGATATTACTTGCATAAAAAGATATTATCCTTTACATTTTTATACAAAATATTACAAATATCTTAATTGATTATTTTCCTTTATCTAACTCCTTGAATTTGTTATTTCAACTATCCAGAAATTTAAAATTGGAATAGTACGTATCTAGAAAAAGGGACAAATTATCATTTAAACGGGAGGTCTGACCCACGTCTCAACAAAACCAAGACCGCAATCGGCAAACCAAAAAATAACAATGAGAAACTTATTAAAGAGCTATCCAAACAACTAGATGAGACATAAGATTGACCTTGAGCTTGTTTGGAATAACGTTTCTAAGAGTTTGTTTGGAAGTTACTTTGAAAATAGTTTTTTCAGATTTTGAGGTAAAAACTTAGATTTTGAAGAATAGATTTTAGAAAATAGCTTTTACAGATTCCGAGGCAAAACCTAGGTTTTGAAAAGTGATTTATGTTTGAGAAGTTATTGGCTTCGTTTGGCAAAGCTTTTCAGGAGCTCAAAAATACGTTCAATAGTGTTTTTCCACAAAACGAGATAATCTCCTTCACATATTTGCCTTGGCTTGCGTAAAAGTACTTCTCCACCGTTTTTCCAGACGAGCCCATTAGCTTTTACGGATTCCGAGGCAAAAAGTAAGTAAGAAAGATGAAAGATAAAGAGTGAAAAGTAGGAAAGAGGAGAAAGAAAAAATATAAAAGAGGAAAGAGAAAGAAGGAAAAAAGTAGGAAAGATGAAAGAGAAGGAAGAAAAAAAGTAGGAAAAAGAGGAAAAAGTAAGAAAAAGAAAACCTAGATTTCAAACTGAGGTTTTGTAACCAAAATGGCTTTTCTGCAAATTTTTTGTGTTTGGACAAAACCTAGGTTTTGTAACCAAACCTAGGTTCTAGGAATAACTTCCAAACAAGCCCTAAAAGCCAAATGTACATTCAACATTGTTTTTCCGCAAAACGAGATAATCTCCTCCACATATTTACCTTGGTTTATGTAAAAGTACTTCTATACCACATTCTCAAACGGGTCCTTTGTCGTGTATTTTTTTTTGGGATAGGATATGGAATAAACCTATCACGTTCTTGCCCCTAATTCATGCTCATAAATTTTAAATTTTATAATATTTTTGTTTATTTTCATATTTTACAACTTTTTTTCGCCAGCTATGGTTTCATATATTTGAAAAATAAAGGGGCTGTTTATTTCCATTTTTAAAAACTGTTTTTTGTTTTTAAAATAAGCAAACAAAAAAGTCTTTGGTTTTTTGTTTTTAATAAGTTATTCTTGAAATAAAAAAACAAAAACTTGTTTTTTGAAAACTAAAAAACTTCACAAACACAATTACCATTCAAAACCTAAGTTTTGCCTCAGAATCGGTATAAGTTATTCTCTAACATCTAGATTTTACCTCGAACTCTATAAAAGCTATTTTTAAACGGACTTCCAAACGAGTTCAGTTGTTTTTTGTTTTTGTTTTTCCATTTCTTTATATTTGTTTGGAAAAATTATCCCCAGTTTAAGAATTTGAATTATCATCAAAATTTCGGCTTTTGCTTTGAGTATGTTTACTTTCAAATGCAATTTTTTAAAAAATTATTCAAAAGATATTTTGTTTTTTATTTTTAAAACTTGTTTTTAAAAATAGTTTTATAAAGCAATTTTAAAAACAAGAAAATAGAAAATTGAAACAAGCATGCTGAAAGTTACTCTCTAAATCTCTAATCCAATCTATTGGCACTGTGGCTTAGTTAAAAAGGGGGTTAAAGTATGTATTTTTATCAAATTTCAATTTGGTCAATTTGGTCCATTAAGTTTAAAAGTTACATTTTTAATCCTTTTATCTTAATGCCGTTAATTTTATTTAACAGAAAATGTTGAGTTGGCAAATTTAAATGGTAATTTTGTTGTTAAATAATTGCAAAACATGATTAAATTTTAAAATATAAAAATAATTATATTAAATAATTAAATTTTAAGCATATTTTATCAGCATTAATTGCATAATCATTCTTAAAAACTTCTAAACCAACATTTTTTATTTAAAAACTAATTGTATAATATAAAAGGATTAAATCTGTACTTTTCAAATTTAAGAAATTAAAACAAAACTTACAATGTGGCCGTTCATTAGAAAGAAAATCTAGGAAGGGAACGGAAAATATTGATTTTCATCCTTCAAAAGCTTCCGCGAATCCAATTTTTTTACCTTTGAACGTGAACGTGGGAATTTGGATTCCACCAAATTTGGTGTCAGCCTATTTTCAGAATGTTTCTTTTTGCCCGTTTATGCTTTGTTTAATGTTTAACAAACAAAGGAAGACATCGCTGGAAAAAAAAACAAACAAAGGAAGACATAGTTTGATAAAATAAACAAGGTGACAAGATGATCATAGTCACAAGGCTTTCATTCTTACAGGGAAGCATTCATAGATTGATGCTTTTAATATCAAGCACAACATTTTCATCACTTGGTGATAAGGGATGTTGAAACCAACAAGAATGAGTTTAGCCCAAGCAAATTCAAACGTGGCAACAAAATTTAAATTTCGAATGCTCTCGCGATGAATGTAATATCCTTATTTTTAGGAGTTATAGTTAGGTGTTGTCCAGATTTTATTTAGTCAAAGAGGATAAAATAAATTAAAATTTATAAGATGTATGACATTCTGAAAATTTATCCAAGAGAAAAATATAGAATATAAAATGAAATTCTTTCAAATATATATGTGTGTGTGTGTGTATTAGTATAGATGAATAATTTTATAAAAAAGGGGGGAAATTTATTATCTTAAAATATCAAATCAATAGCAGACTAAATTAAAGATTATTAGTATCATTATCATTATTACTATTAATGCTACTACTATTGTTTTCATTTTTAAAAAATAAAATATATTATTTATTCTAATAGCACCATAACGCTAACCCTATCTCTGTATAAAGCATTCTCCTCCTCATCAGAAACCAAAACCTCCACTGCTACAGTACCGGGGCCACTACTTTATTATTATTATTATTATTATTATTATTATTATTTCCTTCATCTCAAACAACATGTAAAATTATAAAAGAGATCATATCATATAAGAAATATTGTGTCTCATATGAATAAATAAAGCAACTTATATCTTTAACTAATATGTGGGTGTAAAGAATAGTCTTATGTATTTACATTATCTTTGAAGCAACTTTTAGAATAGGCTAATTAGTATATTGATAGAAATTATTGTGTGTTATTTTTGTAGACTCATTGAGAACCTTGGAGTGACTTTTGTGTGCTTACTTGTATGTTAGGGAGTAGCAGATAACTCTGAATATTCTTCCATATACTTGTGAACTGAATATAATTAAATTGTGATTTAACTATGTTTTATGAATTTTAGACCGAATTATATAGATGTAAATATTTAAAGTTTTCATCATGTATTTTGGCATGTAAATTTTTTATAACTATCTGTTGTTATTAGAACGTACAAGGAAGAAACGATTATAAATTAAATTTTCTAATCCCATGTATGGATATGCTAAAGGAATTTAGACTGAGGAGATAGTATAATACATTTTCAATTCTTGAATTCACGGCTTCCTTTGCGTTTGGATATCTTTAAGTTCTCAACTTCCGTGACCTTCTCGAACTCTTCTGCGTTCTTGAACACGATCTTAAGGAGCCGATGCTTCTAATTGTCTCCTCTACCGATATCCATGCGAACAGTTCCCAACAATGGCAGCATGTTAGTGCTTCTGACGTCTCATTCTCTCTCTAGGGTTTCTGTGGCTCACAATCAAATTCGAATTCCTCTATCTCTTGCTCATGAGTCCTCATATTTATAGAACTTATGGAGAGCATCATATTCAATATTAATCTTTTATTAATGTTGAAAATCCAAATCTCAAAGGATATTCAAGATTAATCTTTATTAATATTGAAATTCGAATTCCAAAAGATATTCAAGATTAATTTTTATTAATCTTAAAATTTGAATTTTAAAAGATATTCAAGATCAATCTTGAAAATCCAAATTTCAAAAAGGATATTCAAGATTAATCTACATTAATCTTGAAATTCAAAATTTGAAATTCAAAACATGAAATTTGAATTTTGCAATTCTAATCTGTATTAATCTGATTTGATCAAATCATATCCATATAATTAATCTAAATAATGAGCCAACGAATTTATCTTGATAAATTAAATCTGAATATCAACGTTAGTTATTTAGTTCATCAAATAAATTATATATTGAAACTAACATATAATATTGTTGTCGTTTAGAATTTATATATCTACATACATAAAATTAAAATAAACCTAGAATTAAAGTTCATGTTGGGTTGTTCTTGTGTGCAACCCTGTAGGCCCATATGAAATTGGTAGTGGGCTAAACTCAGTACTAGCCTAGAGGTCACAAGTGGCCTCTAGTAATACGTTGCGACTACCTAAATCACATGAGGATCGTTAACACAACACAATCTTTCATGCAATCACATCACATCCCTTTTATGACACGATATCTTGGTCAATGTAACGTCCTATCAAAATTATTTTTTATTTTGAAAATAAAAAAAAAGAAAAGGCAGCGTGCCTTTTAAAAAATGAAAAGAAAAGAAAATAAAAAAGATATTATTATATCCATCCCATACCGTCTGACACAGTATGGGAATGGATGAAATTTTGGTTGGGAGCAATTAATGCCCCTCAACCGTTGCAGCATGTGGGGGGTATTACACATGCTCTCTTCATCTGTCGTTGTGAGGGAGCGGAAGTGTGAGATTGAGAGGGAGTGTGGTGAGAGAGAGACGTAGGAGAGAGGAGGAAGAAAGAGGGAAGAGCTTAGAGAGGTGTTTTCAACTTCAAGGTTCTACTTGTGGGATCATTTAGGTAAGTAAAACAATTTAATTTCACTAAACTTCTTTTATAAAAGTTGTTCTAAATATTTTTTTCTTTCTATTGGTAGTAATATTATGTTGATTAGAGAATATTTTTGAGATTTAGATATTTTTCAGTTGAAATTTTATTAGCAGAAGATCATATATTAATAGAGCAGATTCTACTATTAATTTCTGTGTGAGTAAAATTATTTATTTGACATCTGAATTGTTTTAGAAATTGTTTATGTATTTTCCGACATAAGATTTTTAATATATAGGACATTTGACTATTAAAATTAAGTTAAATATTTTATTTGAGGTTTAAATTTTTTTAAGTTGAAATTTCTAGTGTGAAGTTATTTTTAGTATTGGGACATTTGGAGATTTTTTTTATGAATGGAGGTATTTGGAGATTTTTGATAAAATATGATATTTGGTATATTGAAAATGTTATTGATTTAGATTTGTTATCTTACTATTATATGGTTTTATAATTTATTTTCTCTATAAATATATTGAATATTTTTACCTATAAAATTGATTTAAAATAATGCAGTAGTTGTGCATTAAAAATTAAAAGTTATGCTAACTTGAGGTATAGATGAGTTAAAGAAGTTAAGAAGAATGTTTAAATTTAATTATAAAACATATAGTTGGGGTTAAAGTGTGTGTGGAAAAGTTTGGGTAATTATTTATTTAACCCTTTTTATATATTAATTTCGTATTTGCATTACTGTGTAGATTAATTGGTGACTGGACTGTATCTGGTTGCTTGATTCTCAAGGCTAGTAGGATTTAGCTTGTAATTGAGGTAACCAGAATTAATTTCTTTTATATGCTTGTTGAGGACTGTAAGGTGTTTTCTAACCCTTACTTTCTTTATGGTAAAATTTAATTGTAATCTAAATTTTTTTACATATTTTATATACGACATTTCTTCAGTGAAGCAGTGTACTTTTGAACTGTATGAGTGTTTTGTTATACATGGGATGCTGTGATATTTGTGATAATTGATATGAATATGACATCGGGACTGTATGGATGATGGATGTGCATTTATATGTGTTATATTGTGGGGGCTATTTTCGGGACGAACGAAGAGTGGTGAACTGTTGTGCCCCTCAACTTTTGCTGATCCTTGGCCCGGATTTAGGCTAAGTTGGTGTGGGTGGACACCTCTTTACCTCGGCCTGTTGCAGGTGGTATGGGAGGGGGCAGTATTCTTGAAGTGACTAGCTAGTGTTTGGCTAGGTATACTAGCAATGATAGGCTGTACCACGTCCAGAAGTTATAAGGCGGATGGGGCGATTAATTATTTTTTTATAGATATTATGTTATGGAATTATTATTATGCTGACAAACTTGCTTCTCTGACTTGCATTCCTATCCTGCATATGTTAGAAATTGATTTTGGTTACTGAGACTTTTTATCTCATCCTGTTATTATAATTTTTTCAGGCGAGACCTCTAATTCTGTTAGAGGCCGAGTGAAGCAGCCAGAGGCGTAATTATTAAACCTTGTAGGCTCTTTTGGTATTAGTATCGTATTGAATTTTATATTGTCATATAAGACCCATTATTATTTATCATGATGAATTACATTTTGTGATGATTGTCATGGAGAACTTGTGGGCATTGTATTATTGGTTCATTACTCGTGCCAAGCGTAATGGATATTATGGGGCAATATGTGGATGAATCTTGGGTCCAGGATCCGGGATGCTATTAAAGGAAATCGCTTCCGTATAAATCTTTCATTATTTAATTATTTTGATTAAATTGTTATGGTATGGATTTTTTATCTTTTCAGTCAAGGATAAGGTATGGATGACGTTACCCTCATATTCCTGACCATTAATTTCTCGATTCCTAAGTAGTTTGATCTCAGAAACGAAAACTCCTTTTCGGTATAGTATGGACATGCATTTATCAGACTCACTTATCAAGGGGCCCAGTAATATCTTTCAGCTAATGCGAGGGACAAATCCATTCTTGATTTCTCACATTCCTCTACGTGAAAGACCCCTAAGCTCGATTATAGCCTTTATCATCATCGGTCAAAGGTGACTTTTGACAAAGTCAAAACTTAGCGACTCTCATGTAGGAATCCATGATGATATCAGGTCAAAGGGTGTGGTGACGTGATTACATATGAGATAAGCTAATGACTTAATCCATGCAACTTTCTCATAGCGGGTCGGTCCTGCACCTTGTACTCTTACAAGTGCCTATGACTTTGACTCGTATCTCTATACCTTATCAAAATCATATTGGTCTTACTTTATCTTTGCTCTTACATAGATAACTGACTAGGGACATTTAGGATAATCTTTATAATTTGCCCATGGATGCAATTATCATAATAAACATACAAAAGCTATGATAATTAAATGGATAAAATATATTAAAATAAATAATGTCTGAAGTACAATGATTGGCCCTTAGGGCATAATTCCCAACACTGTCATGGCGGTTGCATTGTGATTGGGTTGGAGTAAGGAGGATAAATCTGTATGGTGAGATTTTTATCATGTGATAAGCCATCATTCGGTGCACAGTGGATATCATTTGTCAAGACCCCTTTACTCATATTTTTCCTTTATTGGGATTGCATTGGAATTATGGGACATGTGATGTTTCCTTGGTTTTCTTGAAAGGAGGGGAGTCATAGTCCAGACTTGAGCTCAACACCTTTGACTAGGTGTAAGTTAGGAAATAAGTGAGCTTGAGACAATCCAATTAAATGGATAAATTCTATTGGATTATGTGTTAGCCTATAGTTCTAGTTTGCTGAATAAGGATGGATGGTGTTATAAGGAAGGTTACATATTACATTATTGTATATTATTTGTATTGATGATTATGAGTTATATAATTATGAATCAATATGAAATTTGTTATATATGATGATCATTATATATACAAATGTATTTGTAACTCAATTCTTCCTTATAAATTATTTGTCGTTTGCTTGTGTGTGGTAGAAACTTTCAGTAGTTACTAGGACGTGAAATCTCATACCATTATTTTAAAATTTTTCATGTCCTTGTTCTAATAGACATCAAGTGAAAACATCTATGGAGTGAGCCTTGTTGGCTCTCTTACGCTCTTAAGCACATGCTATAGTTTAAATTTGTCATAACTATAAGATTTCTGCATTTTATTCTTATTTATTCTAATATTTTGGGAGGGTTTATATTAATACTAGTGATATGGATTTTGGTTGGATTGATATTATGTTTTAATGAATTGATATTGGAAATTCTTATTATGCATACACGGGAAAATTTCGTTAATCATTTCTGTTAAAAATTTGGGGTGTTACAATGAAAGTAAATGTCAAATTTAAATTTGGAATCCAAATTTCAATTCGACATGGAAAAATAAAGGGCAATATCAAATTTGGGATCCAAATTTCAATTTGGCATGGTGAAAGCTAAGGCCAGGTTTGAATTTGGCTCTCTGGAAGTATAGCTCAAATTTAAATTTCACCCAATGTAAACCTAAGGTCGTTTACATTATTTGTTTAATTTTGTAATCATTTAATATCTATAGTGATTTTTTAGATAAAAATATTTGTATTAGTATCTTAACAAAATATTATCTTCATATTATTGTTTATTTAATTTTTATAGTGATTTTATTTGAAAAATCTGTGGTGATTCCTAGATTTAAGCAGATGTTCATATTTATTTGTCAAAATTATAATTTATTTATACTCATTTATTTTTAAAATTATAATTCATATTTATTCATTTTAATTTTGAATTGTTGTATTAATTATTGAATTGCTAAATTTAAATATAAAATTTGATTAATAAATCCTCATTAAGGGTAACATGGTCATTTGCATGTTTTTCTACTTATATTACAATCAATTTAAAACAAAAGTGTAAGTGAGCCCAAGCTATAGTTGGTAATATAGGTTCAGCCAGCGGGTTGAACCCGCTAACCCATGACTGGTTGGGTTGTAAAACAACTTTATTCTGATATAATCTTCCATTTTATGTTAATATCCTCTCTTGCTTTTATTCTTCTAATATGAAGACACAAAGTGGCAATTTTCTATCCTCCCAAAATACTTTAAGAACTAAAGTTACTTTACACTCACTTTATTCAGGAACTTTTTGTAACATCCTTATTTTTGGGATTTATAGTTAGCTGTTGTTTAGATTTTTAATTAGTCAGATAATAAAATAAATTCAGATTATTTATTAAAAAAGAGATATATACAAGGAAACCCTCCTAAAATAATTAATTACAGGTTTGTAAACTTATCTTATTATTAAAATAAGTAATACAAATAATTATTATTATAATTATTATTTTTCGTGCTTTTTAAAAAACAAAAAAAATTATACAGGTATATAATATTATTTTATTCAAAATAAAACCCTAACCCTAACCTACTCTTATATAAAGCCTTTTCCCTTCACTCCAAACCCAACCCAGCTACAGTGACCGCAAGCTGTCACTACAGTATCAGGTGCTATCTTTTTACTCTCTTTCATTTTTCTCCAATGCTACAGTGTCAACGCTACAGTATCTCCATTTTTACTGTGCGCTTGTCTTGTCAACCCATTTGTTTTGAGCTTACATAAATGATCCAAAGTGAAAAGATGAGCAGTAGACAAAAAATATGTGTATATGATGTACAGATCTTTAACAAAAAAAAGCTAGAGATTGTCTTGTCGTGTAAACACACACACTCACCCAAAGTCATACCCCAACCATGTTTTTCCATAACCAAAATAGGTGTAAGTGTCCTTGGTTTAAAAAAAGTGTGTGCGCATCTAGGAGCAAAGCCATATACAAAGCAAACATGCTGAATAGAAAGTCATCTTGTTCCATCAAATCCTACTTATGCGTGTACATATATATAAATTGAAAGCAAAGCCAGTAAGCCACAGACAATGTGTCTTGTCCATTAAAAAAAATAAATAATATCTATATAAAGATAACCCATGTGTACTGTTTGTATATATAATAGTATTTTATGTAATATTATTATATAAGGTGTCTTCTTTCATTAGTTACTTTATCATTTAGGGCTTGTTTGGAAACTCTTTTCAGAATAGCTTTTACAAATTTCGAGGCAAAACCTAAGTTTTGAAAAGTGATTTATGTTTGGGAAGTTACTTTTACGGATTCCGATGTAAAAAAGTGGATGTGAAAGAGGAAAGAGAAAGAATCAAAAGTAGAAAAGAGGAAAGAGAAGAAAGAAAAGGTAGGAAAGAGAAAGAAAGAGAAAGAGAAAGAAGGAAAAAAGTAGGAAAGAGGAAAGATGAAAGAGGAAAAAGTAGGAAAGAGAAAACTTATGTTTCAAACTGAGGTTTTGTAAACAAAATAGCTTTTCATAAAAAATTATGTAATTAGATAAAACCTAGATTTTGGGTCAAAACCTAGGTCACGTTTGGTACCATGGAATTTGGAGGCATGGATATGGAAATGGAATTGATTTCCATATCCATGCATGTTTGGTACCATGGAATTGGCTTCCACATGTAAGCCAATTCCACCAAAATCATGGATTTACAATTCCATCTCAAAAGCTTGGATTTGTAAATCCATGAAGATAATTCCATTTAAAAATTTTTAAAATTTTTTTTAATTTGATTTAGATAGTTTTGAAAGTTAAAAAAAGATTTTTTTTAATTTAGAAGGGCTTTTAGGTCTTTTCATCTAAAAATCATACCTCATTTCCATGACATACCAAACATACTTTTAAACCTCATTTCCATTTCCATTTCCATTTCCACATCCATTTCCATATCCATATCCATCGAAATGAATTCTGCGTACCAAACGAGGCACTAGGTTTTGAAACCAAACTAGGTTTCAGAATGGGTTTCCAAACAAGCCCTTAACATATGTGTGTGTGTGTGTGTGAAGGATGTGTAGGTAGGTGTTGCAGTGTAGTGTCAGAGGTTGTGTATTTCAAGTCTCCTTATTATTATTTATTCCATTATTTGAAATATATATAGTTATATGTGTGTGTATTAGTGCAGTTATTGTGTGTGTGCAACATGTAGTAGTGGGATGTGTGTTAAATCTTTTTCTTGTTACTTGAAAAAAATTATACATATATACATTAATATGTGTTTTAGCTTGTACGCTACTTTAAGAATGAAAAAAGGGGAATGCATCTGAGTGTATATGTGTGTGCACGTTTATTTAATTACTTATTTATTTTTTCTTTTGGCATTCAAAAAATAAAATAAAATAAAATAATAATGCAATACCTTCATATTATCTAAATTAAAAATGTATAAAAAATATTACTGTTATTACTGCCACTTTTTATATTATTATTAATATTATTATGTCTTTCTTCTCAAACAATTTGTAAAATTATATAAAAGATTATATCATATAAAAATAATAAATAATAATATTTTTGTCCCATATGAATAAATAAGACAACTTATATCTTTGAATAATATGTGGGTGTAGAGGGTAGTGTCAGGTATTAAGAT
This sequence comes from Vachellia pachyceras, assembly GCA_025593235.1. Classification (NCBI taxonomy): domain Eukaryota; kingdom Viridiplantae; phylum Streptophyta; class Magnoliopsida; order Fabales; family Fabaceae; genus Vachellia; species Vachellia pachyceras. Next base: position 7,251 of record JANTPZ010122037.1, on the reverse strand, counting down.
TATATTTAAATGGTAGAATAGTTGCTTATGCTTCTCGATAAGTACGACCACATGAAGAAAACTACTCCACTCATGACATAGAATTGACGGTAGTGGTATTTGCATTGAAGATTTTGATACATCATCTATATGGTTCATAATTTGAGGTTTTTAGTGACCATAAGAACCTGAAGTACCTGTTTGACCAAAAGGAGCTTAACATTCGAAGAGGAGATGGATGGACAACAATTATGAGCCAAAGTATCACCTAGGAAAGGTGAATATTGTAGTAGATGCCTTAAGCAGAAAGTCGATCCATGCAACTTAGATTATGGTATGGGAGCATAAGTTATTGAATGATGTGTAAAATTCCTCTATTGATATAATGTCAGGATTGATTGCTACTATGGAAGCATTGACCATTAAGAATGCAACCTAGAAAGAAATAAAATTTATGCAATTTGACAATGAGTTTTTATTGGGGGTCAGAGAAGATGTTGAAGATATAGAATTAAAATTTAAGATTAGTGAAGATGGGATACTTAGGCATAAAGGAAGGGTGTGTCTCCCTAATGACGGGAAATTAAGGCAGCTTATGCTTGATGAAGCTCATAAGACCAAATACAAAATTCACCCTGGAGCAACTAAAATATACCATGACCTCAAGCGGAATTGGTGGTGGAGAGGTATTAAGAAAGATGTGACTGAGTTTGTTACTCGTTGCTTAACTTGCCAGAAAGTCAAAATTGAACATTTAAAGCCTTCAGGGTTGTTACAGGATTTAGAGATCCCAAGTGAAAATGGGATGGCATCTCTATAGATTTTATCATGGGTTTCCTTCCAACTACAACTGGGCATAATGCCATATGGGTCGTTGTTAATAGATTAACTAAGTTAGCTCACTTTCTGGCTACCAAGGCTGACTAACCTCTTGAGAAATAAGCAATGATTTATGTGAAGGAGATTGTCAAGTTGCACGGAGTGTCAGAGAGCATTGTGTCATATCACAATCCATGATTTACTTCGCGTTTTTAGATGTCACTATTGTAACATCCTAATTTTTACTTAGAGGATTTAATTATCTTAGAGAAATTCATTGTAACATCATAATTTTCATCTAGAGGATTTGATTGTCTTTGAAAAATAATTATGTATTTAAAGGATTCATTTGCTATTTAAAAATAATATTTACATTAAGTATAATTTGTTAGGCAACCATTTGAGTTAAAAAGAAATTATCATTTAGGCCTGTCAATTAAAGAAATCATAAATGATAAGAAAAAATAATACATAATAAATAATAAACTCTTAAAAGGGGGAATATAACTATATATATATAATAATTTCATATAAAATATATGTATATATAAATATATTTGAAAGGGAGGGCACGTGACCCCTTATATAAATATGTTTATTAAAAAAAATGGAAGGGAATAGAAAACCTGTGCAACGTCACATGAATATATATATATATATATATAACCAAAAAAAGAATGAGAGAGGAAGCTGTGCTGTCACGTGAGGCGGTGAGGGGTTTAAATACACTCACTTCGTGCATAGCGACCATTAGGTGTTTAAATACACTCACTGGGTGTCTCAACTACAACTTTTGTGGTTGAACCTTGAGGATTTAATAATTAATTGTGTTTAAATGTCTGGTGTATTGTGGGGATTATAAATGGTTACAAATGGTATCAGAAGTAATTACAAATAATATCAGAAGGAATTACAAATTACATAATTAACTGTGATTGTATTGTGGCTAAATTTTTGGGGTTACAACTATAGGATGCTATGGGAACACGTTTGAAATTTAGCACCGCTTACCATCCCCAAACTGATGGGCAGACAGAGAGGACTATACAGACTCTAGAGGATATGTTGCGTGCATGTGCCATTGAGCTAACAAGAAGTTAGGATAGTTACATTCCTTTAGCTGAGTTTGCATACAACAACAGCGATCAATCAAATATCAACATGTCACCTTACAAGACATTGTATGGAAGGAAGTGCACGTCTCCTATTTGCTGGATAAAATTGAGTGAGAAGAGTTTACTAGATCCAAATTTAGTGGACCAAACTATTCAGAAGATTAAGATGATTCAACAAAAACTCCTTACAGCTCAGAGCATACAGAAAAGTTATATTGATAGGAGAATGCGACCATTATAGTTCATGGTGAGAGAACATGTAATTTTGAGAGTCACACCGACGACAGGCATTGGTAGTGCTATTCGAGCAAGAAATTTACACCTTGCTTTATGGGATCCTATAAGATTTTAGAAAGATTGGGGCCGGTAGCTTACAGAATTGCCTTACCCCTACAGCTGACAAACCTTCATGATGTCTTTCATGTATCATAATTGAAGAAATACCAACTAGATCTTGTACATGTTATTGAAGCGGATGAGATAGAGCTCAGAGATAATATGATGTGTAAAGTTGAGTCAGAGCGAATTGTGGATGCCATGAATAAGCAATTACGCAATAAGACCATCAGACTGGTAAAGGTTTTTTGGAGAGGAATGACTCCCGATGATGCCACGTGGGAGACATAGGACAAGATGAAGCGGGAGTATCCTCGTTTGTTTGTCTAAGTATGTCCCTTAGTTCATATGTTGAATTTTGGGGACAAAATTCTTTTTAGGAGGGGAGAGTTGTAAAATCCTTATTTTTTGTGTTTATAGTTAGTTGTTGTTTAGATATTTAATTGTCAGAAAAAATAAATTAAGATTTAAAAGAAGAATCAAATTTAGATTATTTATAAAAAAAGAGATATGTATAAGGAAATCCCTCCTAAAAATAATTAATTACATATATGTAAACTTATCTTATTATTAAAATAAGTAATACAAATTAATAATATTATTATTTTCATGCTTTTTAAAACAAAAAAATTATACATGTATATCATATTATTTTATTCAAAATAAAACCATAACCCTAACCTACTCTTATATAAAGCCTTGTTCCCTTCACTTCAAACCCAACCCAGCTAAATTGACGGTGAGCTACGGTGTCGCTATAATACTAGGTGCACTCATTTTACTCTGTTTCATTTTTCTCCAATGTTACAGTGTTGGCACTACAATATCTCCATTTTTATTGTGCGCTTGTCTTGTAAATCCTTTTGTTTTCAGCTTACATAAATGATCCAAAGTGAAAAGATGAGCAATAGGCAAATAATATGTGTATATGTTGTACTGATCTTTAAAAAAACAGAGATTACCTTGTCGTGTGAACACACACACTCACCCAAAAGTCATACCCCAACCATGTTTTTCCATAACCAAAATAGGTGTAGGTGTCCTTGGTTTAAAAAAAACTGTGTGCATCTAGGAGCAAAGCCACAAACAAAGTAAACATGCTGAGCATAAAAGTCATCTTGTTCTATCAAATACTACTTATGTCTGTACATATATAAATTGGAAGCAAAGCTAGTAAGCCACAGACAATGTGTCTTGTCCATTAAAAGATAAATAAATAATATCTATATAAAGATAACCCCCGTGTACTGTTTATATATAATAGTATTATATGTAATATTATTATATAAGGTGTCTTCTTCCATTACTTACTTTATCATTTAATATATATACGTATTTATATATACGTGTGTGTATGCGTGAAGGATGTGTAAGTAGGTGTTGCAGTGTAGTGTCAGAAGTTGTGTGTATTTCAAGTCTCCTTATTATTATTATTAATATTATTAATATTATTATTATTTATTTCATTATTTAATATTATTATTATTATTTATTTCTTTATTATTATTATTTATTTCCTTATTATTTCAAGTCTCCTTAGTTATATGTGTGTGTAGATAGGTGCAATCACTGTGTGTGAAATGTGTAATAGAGGGGTGTGTGTGTTAAATCTTTTTCTTTTTACTTGAAAAAATTATACATATATACGTTAATATGTGTATCAACCTGTACGCTATTTTAAGCACAAAAAAGGGGATTGCACTTGAGTCTATATGTGTGGGCGTTTGTTTAATTAGTTATTTATTTTTTCTTTTGGCATTCAAAAAATCAAATAAAATAATAATAATACATTACCTTGAGATTATTTAAATTAAAAATTTATAACAGTATTACTATTATTACTACCACTTTTATTATTATTATTATTATTATTATTATTATTATTATTATTATGTCTTTCCTCTTAAACAATTTGTAAAATTATATAAGAGATTATATCATATAAAAAATAATAAATAATAATATTTTTGTCACATATGAATAAATAAGGAAACTTATATCTTTGAATAATATGTGGGTGTAGAGGGTAGCGTCAGGTATTTAGATTTTCTTTAAAGCAACTTTTAGAATAGGTTAATTAGTATATTAATAAAAAGTTATTGTGTGCAATTTTGTAGACTTAAATTGAGAACCTTGGAGTGACTTTTGTGTGCTTACATGTAAGTTAGGGAGTAGCGGGTAACTCTGAATATTCTTCCATATACTTATGAACCGCGTATAATTAAACTGTAATTGAACTATATTTTATGCATTTTGGATTGAATTATATAAATGTTATTTGAGATTTTCATTATATAATTTGGGATGGAAATTTTTTTATAACTATCATGGCGGTTACATTGTGATTGGGTTGGAGTAAGTAGGAGAAATTTGTATGATGAGATTTTTATCATGTGATAAGACATCACTCGGTGCATAGTTGATGGCATTTGTAGGGCTCCTTTACCCGTATTTTTCCTTTGGTCAGGATTGCATTGGAATTGTGGGACATGAGGCCTCCTTTGTTTCTTTTAAGGAAGGGAGTCATAGTTCAAACTTGAGCTTTACACCTTTGGCCGGCCTAGTGTATCTTAAGAAACTGGTGAGTTTGAGACAATACAGTTACATGGATAAGTTTCTGTTGGATTATGTGTTAGCCTATGGCTCTAGTTAGCGGAATAAGAATGGACGGTGTTATAAGGGTGGTTGCATATTGCATAATTATGCATGATTTGTGATGATGATTATGAGTTACATAACTATGAAAATATGAAAATTGTTTATATGATGATCTTTATATATACAAATATTTGCATCTCAATTCTTCTTATAAATTATATGTTGTCTGTTTATGTGTGGTAGAAATTTTCAGTAGTTACGGGGGCATGGAATCTCATCCTGTTATATTAACATTTTTCAGGTGATTGTTCTAGTAGGCAGCAAGGGAATGCACTTACGCAATGAGCCTTGTTGGCTCTCTTATGCTCTTGGCACATACTATAATTTTAAATTACCATGACTCTAACACTTCTGCATTTTATTTCTATTTACTTTGATATTTTTGGAGGATTTGGATTGTTATTAGAGATGTGTATTTTGGCTGTATTGATAACATGTTTTAATGAATTGATGTTGAAAATTCTCACTATTTATACATGATAAAAATTTCGTTAAGTATTTCAGTTAAAAATTTTGGATGTTCACTTTCTACCATAAATGCTTTTCGAGAATTCCCTGATTACTTGACTAGTGCAAGGTCATTAAAAATTTCCTTAATTTATCTGCTCATTCCAATATTTTTCTTTTCTCAAATCTCATTATAGAAATGCCATTAATTAATTTTCAAAGAAAACCTTAGTTCCAAGGATTTCCTGGCATTTCCTTTCCGATTCAAAAATCAGTCTTGCCTTTAACCTCAAAATAATTTTATGAGATACTATAATTTCTGATCTATTTTTCTCCACTATAAAATTTAATATCTGAAACCTCTTAATATTTTAAATAATTATTTTTAGCTGAAAATACCTTCATCATCCAAAAATTAAATAATTATTAAAAATTCATTATAAGGTCATTTTTATCTTTTTGACCTTCATTCTACCTTAAATATTGCTCCATGAATTATTTCCTTCATTTATAGGTTTTTATGATCATTTTTTTTACATTTGGGGTAAAATTACCAAAATGTCCTACATCTTTTTCAAAAATTACCATTGGATCTCTAACTTTCAAAATGATCATTTTGCCATTACTCTTTCTACATTTTGCAAAATGGCACTTTTACCCTTCCTTTTTACTTTCTAATTCCACATTTACCCTTCCCTTTCATTCTCTTTCATTTCCCGGACTCTTAATTCATCTGTAGCTATTCGTTTGGCCTTTATTTTAATTTACAGAAATGTGGATATTACATGTTAATCTTTCAATTTGTTTGTACACAATATTATATGTATGTACGTTATCTGTTTAATGTGGTTGATATTATATGGATACATTTCATTATGATAAAAATAAACATTGTAAATGTAGTGTCAATTATATCAATAAATAAATTGTTTTTATCAATATTACAAATGAAGAAATAATCAATAAAGTACTAACCATTTTATGCGGTACAGTGACAATTCAAACTTCCTAATACAACTTTGTAACAATAATTACACATTTGTCAGTGAAGAAGTTTCAATACCGCCATCACCTTCAAGAATGAAGGATTAAAAAGAAAAAACTTGTAGTATTACAATATGAAGTGAGTTTTTTCCCACCTACAGAATACATTATTTAAAAAATTAAAACTGAGGAAATGTACCTAAAACTAAAATATCCAGAATAAAACATTTATCTTGAGATGTGAGTGTGTGGTCATTGCATATTGAATCACCACAAAGACATGTTCTTCATTTGTAATGCCTTTATAAGCTATAATGGTTGCCTTAACACATTCACCATAAAGAGTACATGTCATGTTATTTTCCCTTCTAAAGGTAATTAATTAATGGGCAAAAAGTAAGTAACAAATTATTTTAGACATTGCAAAAAAGGGGGTTCTGGAAGATATAATCTAACTGGATAATAGAACTCCATATTTCCCTTTAGTATTATCATGACCTTCTTGCTTGCAGTATATCCCTTCTAGACTGCCCAAACATGGCTTATAAAAATTTCTTAGAAAATCGCAGATATCTAAAAAATTTAGTCAACCAAAAGAGACCTCCATAAATATATGATCAGAATGGCTATGTAACCTAATCATATTGTACCATGGTTTCCTGAGAATGAATGTACATACCAACAATACCCCATTCCATCAAGTCTCCATTTACAAACTAGGATACAATGATAAGATCAAAACAATGTTGGGTTAAGAATGTGCTCAGTAACACTTGAAGGTAGAAGGTGGATATGAAATTTTTAGTGTATGGACCTACCATGCCAGCAAACCTTAAATTTGAATATCCTAAAGCAACGTTCTTCTCCAATGCTATAGGTTAAATGGTCCGTCACTAAATCTTCCTACATAACA
>JANTPZ010122036.1:0-21468 GCA_025593235.1 Vachellia pachyceras | reverse complement strand
AGTATTACCATTTTACTTGTGAGCCCCACATGATGTTAAGTGCCATCTCTTCAATTGTGCTTGGGCAAATCTCTCACCACTCACACACACACACACACACTCTGTTATACCATTTATATGGTCCGGCCCCACTTTCAGGCACTCCCTCATAGAACTCAGTACTCACCAGCTCCTCACACTGCTTCTTCACCTCCGCCAGCTCCCAGCTCAGCGTTTCGTTGCCTTCGTCTTCGAATCCGTCCACGAAGTGGAGGTCGATCTTAGAGTGTGCTCATCACTTCCCCCAACCCGTTAGATCTACATCATTCATATTTAATTTTTTAAACTTTTATTTTTATGAAAATTTTTTTTGATGGGTAAAAATTTTAAATAAAATTAATTTCTTAATTATCTTATTTTTAAACTGTATGGCTTCCATATGGTGCCAAGCTTTAACATGTTTCAAACAGGGCAACATTGCCACCATTGACATCTTAACCATTGAAAAAAGTTTTCCTTCCCTTTTATACATGCAAATCCCTCTGCACCAAACAATGATAAAGCTCGTTTAGAAGTCCGTTTAAGAATAGAAATTTGAGATAAAATCTAAATTTTGGAGAATAGATTTTGGAAGAATAGCTTTTACAGATTTTAAGATAAAACCTAAGTTTTGAAAGGTGATTGTGTTTGGGGAGTTATTGGCTTTTACGGACTTCCAGACAAAAAATTTATTATGAGAGAGTGTATGTTTTAATAAGGAAATAATTTTTCAAAACCTAGGTTTTATTTTTTTCAAAAAATGTAAGTACTTGGACAAAACCTAGGTTTTAAAACTAAAGTCCAAACAAGCCTATGGTGTAGATCATTTTGGATCTTGCTTAGTCCTAGAAAAATAATAACAAACAAAAATGTGAGGGTTCTCGTGATAAATAATTAACTCCGATTTTCGTAATCATCAATGAAAGTCACAAGTATAATAGTTATATTTCACCTCAAGGACTTCCAAAAATCTAAGAATCATAGATGAAATCCATGATTATTATTACTTTTTTTACAGTGACATGAATGTAGAGGAGCACATGAAAGCATGCAAAACGAGCTAGCTAGAGCTAAGAAACGAGGCTGAGGAATGAGGGTTGGTAGGAGATAAGGACGAAGAGGATGAGGAGGATGAAGGCAACGCCCCAAGGGGAGCCTCCGGCACGGTGGATGGCGGCAGGTTCAGATCCCGGCATGGGGAAGTTGAGCTGAGTACCTGAGGAGAGGCAGTGAACGACAATGATCAACAGCAACGGCGAAATCATGAGGAGGCGTTGAAGCAGCTCCGAGGCGGTGGCCATGACGGCGTCGTAGATAATGTAGCTCACCGATCCACAGATGAGAGCCGTGGCGAGCACAAGAAGCCAGTGCTCTGTGAAGCTGAAGCTTGAAGAAGCCATGGACGGTGGTTCTGACAGAGTTACTACTGAAGAAGAAGGTGAGTAATAATAATAGAGTGATGAGAGTGTGAGAGTGAGTGGTCTCCAGTCTCCACTATACTGTAAAGGCTGAAGAGTGAGGAAATAAAACTAATACTGGTACGTGCTATGCCAGCTGTCTTATTTTGGAATTATGCTACTCAATCAATGGAGTTCTTCTGAATAGTGGCTGTCATTTTGCAAGGGCTACACATTACTTTTATCGAGTGTGTAAAAGGAGCCATATGCTGTTTCAGTGTGTAAAAGGAGCCACAAATGTTTAAAGGTTAAAGTATACTTTTAATCTTTTATGTTTACGTCAGGTTTCATTTTAGTTCTTTAAATTTTAAAAGTGTACTTTTAGTTCCTCAAACTTAACACCGTTAGTTTTTCTTAACGGAAAATGCTGATTCATCAAATTTAATCTATAACTGTGCAATAAAACGTTGACAAAGCCTACTCACATTTTAATTATAATTTAATAATATAATAAATTTGATATTTTAAATTGTGTAAAATAAAAAAGTATCTAAAATAACAGCGTTAAGTTTGATGAGTCATCAATTTCCGTTAGGAGAGACTAACGGCGTTAAGTTTGAGGGACTGAAAGTGTACTTTTTAAACTTAAATGATTAAAATGAAATCTAATGCAAATATAAAGGACTAAAAGTATACTTTAGCCTATTATTAAATTAAAATTAAAATGTGAGTATGCTTTATCAACGTTTTATTGCACAGTCATCAATTAAATTTGATGGCTCAGCAATTTTCAGAAACTAACGAGTATTTTTATACTTTAATTCTTTTTTAATGTAGATGATATAGTAACCTTTTGCAATATTTAACTGAATTTAATTGTACCTTTTTTTTTCCGTTTGAAAGTTTGGTGATGGAGAGAGCAATTTACCATCCCCAATCCAATCACATGCAAATATCAAACACCAACGTGGTGGTGCTCGTTCGCTGGTAAAGTCAATAAACAGCCAATTCTAGAATCTATGTTTGATTTTAAAATTTAGGTTCTACTTTAAAATTGAGGTTTTGTCAAAGCAATTTTTTTTCCCAAAAGCTATTTTGGTTACAAAACCTCAGTTTGAAACCTAGATTTTCTCTTTCCTACTTTTTCCTCTTTCCTACTTTCCTCTTTCCTACCCAATTTTTTGCCTCGGAATCCGTAAAAACTAATAACTTCCCAAACATAAATCACTTTTCAAAACCTAGGTGTTGCCTCGAAATCTGTAAAAGCTATTTTCCAAAATATATTCTCCAAAACCTAGGTTTTATCTCGGAATCTGTAAAAGCTATTTTCAACCTTACATCCAAACAAGCTCTGAATACACTTGACTAGTATGTCTTATAGGGTTGTATGTAAGGGTGAGCAAAATCAAACGGTAACTAAACACTGAATTGAACCGAATTTATTTTTTGGTCCGTTAATTCTGTTTTTAATTTTAGAAAAATTGAATTCGGTTCGGTTATCTAAGAAAAAATTGGTTAAAACTGAAAAACCGAATTATATATAAAATATATTTTTATTTAGTAATTTATTAAATATTATTATATTTATATATTTACTAAACAGTAAATTATTAAATATTATTATTACATATATGGCTTGGACACTGCATAAAATATTATAATATAATGAGAAATTATTATATTATATTAAGTAAATTATTATATTTTATTAAATTATTAAATATTATATTTCGGTTAATCGAATAATCGAACTGAAATATTTCGATTAATTCAGTTTTGGTTAGTTTGATTAATCGGTTTCGGTTCAGTGTTCAAAATTGACTTAATTCTATTTTTTTTGGTTAATTCGGTTTTTACCGAACGTTGAACCGAAAAATCGAATATTCACCTCTAATAGTTTGTAACTCGCACTCTTGTATTGAAAAATAAAGTACACTTTTCATTAGCTATTAAAATGTTCTCTTAGAATCAGTCACTAGTTATAGAGAAAAAACGAATTAATTTATTTTTAAAAATTCACAATATTCAAATTTGAATTTTTTGCTATGCACATATATCCTCATACTAAAAGTAATATTATTTGAGGTACTATTGAATATTAAATGTGTACACTTCTCTAAGTAAAGGTACGAAATTTAGTTTAAAAGATATTGAATCTCTTGCTAGTAATATAAATTAATTTGAATTTAACGCTCCTTTAATTCAATCCCATTGTACTCGGAGTGTAATGCAATGCAATGAGAAAGTTCTATCAATGCAAAAATAGAACTTTAAATCCTTATTTTAGAATTTTAAATGAGAAAGTTCTATCAATGCAAAATAATACCATCTGTTAGAACTTTCCTTTTATCTGTTACAGATGGTATTATTTTATCAATGCAAAAATAGAACTTTCGTTTTCTTCTTGAAACCTTATTTATTGTGAAGCTAATCCCATCATAAATAAATACTTCAATTCATTCTTCATTCAATTTAGAATGATACTCATCAATAACTTTACCTCCAGCACTAAATATGGATTTAAAATTGTAATAGCTAATATGTCTTTTACCCCGTGACCTAAAAATAAAAGCGAGGCTACCCAATATCACATTATTTAAAGAACTGAGATAATGAGATTTCAATTCATTAGCAGTTTTCCATCTGTTGGAATAGGGCCACCTTTGATGGATTAGGCTCAAATCCATGTGCTGGGTCGAATGCGTAAATATGGACTCTTGCGGGATTAAAATGCAATTTCCCAAAATTAATTTTAAAATTCAAAATCAAATAATAGTGGGAACAGTTATTGGGAGAGAATGAGGGAACGGCAGTTGCAAGTTTATTGGATTATTATAATAATCCCTATCCCATGTTTTGAGGACAGAGAACCACATACGGGAAAAACTCTCTCTTGGAAAAAAACATGTACACTCTCCCTCTCCCAAATCCTCTCTTCTTCTCTCCATGTGCATTTGCTGTGTCTCTAATCTGGATCCACCCCTGTGATCCAAATTCCGCGTGGGTATCTATGGAAGCATCTACTCAACCAATCTACATGTATGCCCGAAATCCTTCAGTGGCATCAGAGCTATTTGTTCCTGTGGCAATTTCTTTAAAGTACAGATATGAATTTCGCACATATATTTCATCTGATCCATGTATAGCATGTGATTCCATGAAATTTTTTTCAGTTTCATTTTATTTTCATTTGGATTCCAAACATGTCTGCGTTTTATATGTATATGTGATAATAAGTCGCATGATAAACGATGAAAAACAGAAACAAAACAAGAAACTGAAAGAAAATGGAAACCGTAAACAAAATCCAGATCTGGAACCTCATAAAACATACGTTTTAGGTTTAGAAAACATGTCCAAAGTGTAGAGCTCTTCAAGACGAGAACATGGACACCAAGAACGCGAAAAACGCATACTGGACAACAGAGTTACGGAAGAAAAATGAGTTACAAATTCCATCACGTTTTTTAGAAAAGAGAAAGAGTCATGCTTTAAAAGTACTTCCATTATGTAGATCTCGTCGAAATGAAGAAATGGACACTAAGAACGCTAAAAACGGACGTCGGACGACGAAGATATGGTGGAAAACACGTCAATCCGTCAGGATGAACAGTAACCGTCCCAAAAAAATGAAGAACAAAAAATAATAAAAAAAAGGCTGACGGCGGCAGGGAGAGGAAGGAGAATCGGGTCTTAAAAGTCAGGTCGGGTCCTAGGGATCCGTGGGAAGAAGCCCAAAACGGTGCGTTTTGGATTAAAAAAACAAAAAAAATTAATTATTGACGGATTGGGCCAAAGCAAGGCCCAAATTGCAAAAAAAAAAAATTATGGGCGCAGGTATTTGGGCCATAGTCACGCCCAATCCTTAAAAAAAATAAAAGAGGTTGGGCCAGAGAGGCCCAACACAACGGGGGAAAAAAACCCCGAGCGTCCCTAGCGAGACTCGAACCCGCAACCTCTAACAAGCAACCCTGATGCCTTGCCAAGTGAGCCAGAGGGAGTTTTCTATAAGAGAAAAACAGAAAAAATATTAATAAAATAATAAAACATAAGGGGGAAGAGCATGCATGGTGAATGAGGCCATGTGGCAAGGTCTTATGACACATGGACCACACCATCAAACAGAAGACGGCGCGTGGAGACTTCTGGCATGGCGCGCGTTTTGAACGAAGCCTTTTATGGTGGTGCGTTCTTTACACACGCAGTCACCGAGAGTGGGTTTGACCCAATTTGTGAATTTCTCTGGATTTTTACTTCTAGAAGCGCGTGAAGGCCATCTGAACATGTGACATGGTTTGTTCCTAAAAATCCTAAAATTCAAGATCTTCATTTTGATATGCTATTTGCCTATTTTAGAGGTAATTCAAGATCTATTTTTTAATGACAATCGGTGCTTAGTTCGTGATTTCTTGAAATTTTTCAAAGGAATAATTTCAAATTCAATTTTTTTTAAAAAAATGATGGAGCAAGAAATCTTAGATAGCACTGAAACATTGTTTTACGGATCAGTGTACATTGAATATGTGGATGAACTTATTCCTAACAAGGATCCTGAACAAAAATTTGAAGAGGATTTTAAGGAGGAACCGTTTGAAGAGGATCTTGAGGAAGATCCTTAAGGGAACATGAGGTAGACCCTGAGGAGGATCCAGAAGGGGGTCCTAATCAGAACCTTGAGGGAGGTCAACAAGAGCCTCAAGAGGTCTACTCTGACCCAAGTCCCAAGTCCTCATTCTCATTTAATTCAAAATTTTTAAGTAATGATGAGGAGGTAGACCAACCTCTCTCCCCACCATGGCCGGGAAAACATAAAAATCATATATGGCATCATTGCGAGCTATATCAACAGCATGACTGACAATGAAACTGCACAATTATATGTGAATGTCATAATGAAGTATCGTGCAGCAGTTAGAGCTGCAGGCACATTTACATTATCAACCATGTGGGTCATTGCAGTAAAGAAAACAATGAAATTTATGCTAAACAAAAACCAATATTTTAAAAGACTGAGGAAATAAATAGTCAATTATTGTATTGCAAATATCTAAAGATGTACTGTGCTTTAGATTTATGTGTTTACCCTCTATGTTTTGTTAATGTGTTTAGAACATGACTTGGTGTATGGTTATGAATAAATGCATTGTGAAATGTGATATGTTTAGTTTATATGAATTATTGTAAAATCATTATTGTTATTCAAATGATATGTCACCTTATTACACTTTTGAAAAGTGGGAGCTTTTAGAAAATGAGACTTCTAAAAGTTGATAATTCAAGAAGTACTTATATAAAATTCTTAAAAGAAAATAATGTAGTTACTAGTGTTTCTCTTTATCGCAGATTTAGTGATCAAATTATATTCTTGTCAAGAATAATATAAGTATAAGACATTGTATACTATAATGTGCTACATAATTGCTAAAAACTCAGTTGTATGGGAAAACATCTGTTGATAAAATACCCTATCACCTCAGACTAGGAAATGGCAATAAAAAGCATAATTGCCGAGTTAAATAAAGGACAAGCTGAATGATGACAACTGGGATATATGTCACTGTAAGGTGTATTATATATTGGAGGAACATGAGGCCCTTGAGCCATTGGCCACCGTTTTTTGTGGAACCTGAAGCTGGGAAGACAGCCCAACACAGAAGGAACCTGGAGTTATACCAGGCATGGAAAAAGAAGAATGGTATTGCAAGAGTCACCCTGCTGAGTGTAACATCCTTATTTCTGGGATTTAGTTAATTGTTGTTAGGTCTTAAATTAGTCAGAGAATAAAATAAATTAGGATAAAAATATCAAATTCAAATTTATTTATTTAAAAAAAATGTATATATATGGAAATATCTCCTAAAAGAAAAGAGGAAGAAAATAATTAATTATTTATGTGTAAACTTATTTTATTAATAAAATAAGTAATAAAAATGTTTTTGTTTGAATAATAATTTTTATTATAATTATTTTCGTTTTTTTTAAAAATTATATATATTATTTTATTTAAAAAAACCTAACCCTAACTCTACCCCTCTACTCCTATATAAAGCCCTTCTTTCCATCAGAAATCAGAAACATTTTTCTGCCGCTACAGTAAACCGCCGCACAGTACTTGGTACAGTGTTCTTGTTCTCTTTCTTTCTCCCTCAATTTCTCCTTCTCCAGGTATCATAACCTTATCAACCTTATTCTTTTTTTTAGTTTCTTTCTTTCTGAGTATTCACAGCTTTTCTTCCCTTAACATGTCTTGTCGGAGCTTGCATTTTCACTCTACTGTTTTTCCCTACTTCTTGTTCCATCAACCTGACCAATGCATGTACATACGCATATATATTGAAAGAAAGTAAGAGATGTCTCTTCCTAACAAAAAAAAATGAGAGAAAGAAAGTAATATATATGACCAGAGATGGAGAAGCTAGCTGTACGTTTCTTTAAATTAATTGTAGCAATACATATACATATATATATATATTTATCTACAATATTATTATATATAATAATTTATTTATATAAATAATGTTTATGTTGTACTTTTATAGGAAACAAGTGTGTTTTTTTCCATCATCTTCTTATTAGTGGTTATTTATGACATAAATACATACATATATATGCATGTATGATATGTGTGCACTTTGTAAATAATAATAATAATAGCTTCTAGGCCACTCCGTAAGTATATATGTGTGTGTTGTGTGTAGGTGAGTAAGTGTAGGTGTGTAAGTGTAGGGTGTATAGCCTTTTTCCTTGTTAAAAAAATGAATAGGAAGCTAGCCACTTACGTGATGTGTATATGTATATATTAATATGATATATATATTAACCTACATAATAATATATTAATATGTAATATATATTAACCTACATAATGTGTGTGTGTGTATATATATATAACAACCTATGTGTGCAGGCATGTGAAACCTATTGAGGAAGAGAAGGTGCGCAAGCCTGTTACTATATATAATATATATTATATGTAGTAATGTGTAAATATATATAAGTATATATAATAATAAAATAAAATAAAGAGATGCCACTGTGTGAGGTATGTGTTTTTTATATATATTTTAAATCATATACATAATAAATATTATTAAAATATTATATTGGAATTTTTTTATTCAAAATGTATAATAATAATAGTATGATTATTACAACTACTATCTTTATTGTTGTTGTTATTATATTATTATTAATATTATTTCCTCCCAAACAATCTGTAAAATTATTATAACTGTCATGGCGGTTGTTCATCGCTTTTTTACCGCAAGTATACGGGTCGCAAGTAGTATAAAAAGTTATCGTTCCCACGGAGACTATGGCTAAAGTGAGCGAATAAATAAAATTGTGCTATTAATTAGGTTGGGCAACAATCATTTTGAAAAGTTCAATGCAAGAAATAATTGTTGGTTCAAAACAAACTAAGCTAAAATGCAAAACACAAGTTGATTCTAACTCCAAGAAATTGAGACTCTAGGATTACTTCTTCCCTCTATACTTCATAAAACTAGATATTTCCCTCTTAATTAGCTTTAATGAAGAATATAATGTTTGCCTAAGATTCACAAGTATTGGAAAAGCTCTCTCAAGTTAAAACCAACATCTATTTTCAAGAAGTCATTCAATCTCTTGCAACAAGCTAGTGAAAATAGTCATTAAGTACCATCTTATAATGACAATACTAGGTCAATAGGTAAACCTCTTTCCCATCAACAAACTCTCCACTCAACCTTGAGTTTCAAGTCTAGTATGAGTCTATCCAAGTTCTTTAAACAAGAAAATCTCTCAAGCATCTTCTCATTCAACAAATCAACTAAATGGTGATCAAGCATTTAGAGGCATGAAGCAAAGAATAAAATCAACATATAATCCTTCATTAAATGCCAAAAAGAAGGAGAATAACAAAGGTTTAATCCATACAGAAATGCAAGGTAACCCTAGAAATGAAATGCTTAGCTATCCATATGCATATACATAGACAAACTAAGTTTAACAATTGGAAACATCAATAACTAAGGGGGAAAAGAGAAGAAAAGAAGAGAACCCTAGGTTAGAACTCCAAAATCTCTCTTGAAATCTCTCCCAAAGCATCAAATCTCTTCAAGAGCTTCAAACCCTAGCAAAGAAAGGCCTCAAACACCTCCAAGGAGTTAAGAATGAATGATTTTCGGCCAAACCCTATGTTTTGTAACCCTAGAATCAGCTGCAGCAAGTAAAACGCGTAACTGTATGGATGTCAGACTTTGTTGGCTTCAGCCAACATTTTTGTTGGCTGAAGCATGTGGCACAGAGAGCATCAGACCTTCGCTGTCTTCAGCCAAGATGTTTGTTGGTTGAAGCATGTGACACATAGAGCATCAAGTCCATCTTATCATCATGATAGATGGTCTTTGTTCAATCTTTGCAATTACAAGAAGCCTGTTTCTTGACCTTATAACTTGTCTTTCACCCTTTACAAAAGAGAAGAGCATAATTTATCCTTTAATTAATCACATAAAACAAGCATTCTTTTAATTTACTTTGATGCATATTTTCTTCTCAAAACTTCTCTTTATACACATTTTAGCTTTCAAAAACATATGAAATAGAAGAAAATATGTTTGAATGTTGTCAATTTCTTGGAGTTATCAGCGGTTGCAATGTTATTGGGTTGGAGTATGGAGGAGAAATATGTATGATGATTTTTATCACGTGATAAGCCATCACTCGGTGCACAGTGGATGGCAACTGTAGGGCCCCTTTACCGTGTCTTTCCTTTGGCCAGGATTGCATTAGAATTGTGGGACATGTGACACCTCCTTGGTTTTCTTTTAAGGAGGGGAGCCATAGTCCAGACTTTGGCCGGGCGTATCTTAAGAAATTGGTGAGCTGGAGACAATCCAGTTGCATGGATAAGTTTCTATTGGACTATGTGTTAGCCTATGGCTCCGGTCAGCGAAATAAGGATGGATGGTGATATAAGGTGGTTGCATATTACATTATTATGCATTATTTGTGATGATGATTGTGAGTTGCATAATTGTGAAAGAAAATATGAAATTGTTTATATTATATTTACTTTATATATATACACAAATGTATTTCGTAAATCAGTTCTTACTTTTTAATTGTATGCCGTTTGCTTGTGTGTGGTAGAAACTTTCAGAGTTAATGGGGCGTGGAATCTTACCCCGTTATATTAACATTTTCAGGTGATTGTTCTAGTAGGCAGCAAGGGAAGGCACCTATGGAATGAGTCTTGTTGGCTCTCTTGTGCCCTTAGGCACATGCTATCATTTTGAATTGCCATGACTCGAAGACTTTCGCGATTTATTTTCTATTTACTCTGATATTTTGGGAGGATTTGGATTGCTATTAATGACATGTATTTTGGCTGGACTGAGGATATGTTTTAATGAATTGATGTTTGAAATCCTCTTTATTTACACATGGCAAAAATTTCATTAAGCATTTGGTTTAAAATTTGGGGTGTTACATTTTTGGTATCAGAGCCATAACATTATGTGGCTAGTTTATTCGCACGTTTTGAAGAAATGTTTTTGGAAGTTTGACTTCTTTATACTTTTAGAGGGCATGGCAATTTGAATACTAAAGCATGTGCACTTCCCTTTATTTAGAGTTAGAATCCATTTATTTTTTAGTTAACACATTTAATGACTTTATGGTGTTCATCATAGGAAGGGAGAATGGTAAACACTTGAAATACTAATTCTACACCCGTTCCTCGTCAGAATGGTCCTCCTCGCCAAGATGATAATGCAATCTTACTAGAGTTGCAGGATCTCATCCTAGACCTCAATCAAACCGTAAAGAAGCATGATGATGAATTAGCAGGGCTGAGAGGTCACGGTAATGGACATGAGGGAACTCCTAGTGACCACCAATCAGAAGGTGGCCACTGAAGAGACACTGAATCCATAGGTGGTAGCAGTTCTCAAGTTCAGTCCCACACCACATCCATTGCTGAGGTTTGGGCTAGCTTCAGAAAATTTAACCCTCTGATGTTCGAGGGAAAGCTAGATGCGGTGGAAGCACTAATATGGTTGAAGAGGCTTGAAAATATTTTCAAGGTTATGGATATCAGCTCTAAGCAGAAGGTTCTAGTTGTTGAGCAGCTGTTGCATAAAGCAGCCCAGGAATGGTGGGAAAGCACCAAGCTGGACGACATTGAGATCACTTGGGAGGAGTTCAGGGAGAAGTTTGAGCAGTATTACTTCCCTACTTCCATTAGAGTGGTGAAGGAGACTGAGTTTCTCACTTTTAAGCAGGAGAATATGCACGAAGATGAATTTATTTCTCGTTTTTTGGAGTTGTCCAAGTTTTACAAGTATTCGCAAAGCAACTCCAAATGGTTGTGTGATCGGCTGGTAGAGAAAGCGAGGCCGGAGTTGAGAATAGCTTTGTCACCATTTCTAGATGAGATAACAGATTTTGAGAGGATGTGTGATAAGCTACGCACTATAGCAAGGAGTAAGCGAGCAGATGAGGTAGAGAAGATAAGGGGATTTCAGAACAGATCCACAAATTTCTTGAGGCCTTTAGGGGGCATCAAGAAGAGCGGTTCAAGCTTTAGTAGAACAAAGAAGCACTTTGGCCAATCCTCAAGGAATCATTTTGGTGGACCTTCGAATAATCATTTCAGTGGGCCTCCGAGAAGTCAATTCAGTGGGCCCCAGAGGAGTCAGTTCAGTGGAGGGCAGAATTCCTATAAAGGCTTAACAGCTCTTGTCACTAGTACAACCAATTCTCAGAAGTGGGCTAAGTGTGGGAGGATGCACCAGGGAAACTGATTGATTTGTTTCAAGTGTGGGAAGCCAGGTCATATCTCTAGATTCTGTGAGGAAGGCTCTCAGGGGGCCAATGATACTAGAGCTACCATTCCAGGCAGAGTGTTCGCCTTATCTCAGCAGGAGGCTAGTACTGCACCGAACTTGATCAAATGTACTCTCAAACTCCAAGGCTTTGAGATTGATGCTTTATTTGATTCTGGTGCAACACTCTTTTATATCCGATGCTTGCATAGCTCGATTGAAATTACTTGTACATGAATTGCCTTTCAATATGATTATCTCTACACCGACGGGAGCCTCGGTGAGAACTTCAAAAGCTTGTTTGAATTGTGTGATTGACTTTAATAGTAGGATCTCCACTATAGATCATGTTTTCCTACCTATAAAGGGTATAGATATGATAGTGGGAATGGATTGGTTGTCAGAGAATGATGCCATCCTTGATTGCAAGAGAAAGACCATTTCTCTTCCAGTTGCCTCTGTGAGTTCGAGCGGGCTACAGTTGTTGTCTGCAGTACAAGTTGAGAAGAGTGTTCTTAATGGTTGCCAAGCATACATGGTATTCTTCTCTATTCAAGGAGAAGTGGAAGAAGAAATAGAAGATATCAAAGTGGTAAATGAATTTCCAAAGGTGTTTCCGAAGGAGATGATAGGTTTACCTCTAGAGAGAGAAGTAGAATTCTCTATTGATCTTACACCAGGGACAACGCCTATCTCTAAAGCTCCTTACCGGATGTCATCATCAGAATTAACAGAATTGAAGAAGCAGATTGAAGAGTTGTTAGAGAAGGGTCTCATCAGACCTAGCGTATCTCCTTGGGGATCGCCCGTACTATTTGTGAAGAAGAAAGATGGAAGTCTGAGGCTGTGTATTGATTATCGCCAATTGAATAAGGCAACCATAAAGAACAAGTATCCTTTGCCTATGATTAATGATCTACTTGACCAGTTGATCGGAGCATCCATGTTTTCGAAGATTGATTTGAGATTAGGCTACCACCAATTAAGGGTTAAAGCTGAAGACATATCAAAAACTGCCTTTAGAACCAGGTATGGCCATTATGAATTCCCCGTTATGCCATTTGGACTAACTAATGCCCCAACAGTCTTTATGGATTACATGAACAGGATCTTCATGCCCTACTTAGATAAGTTTGTAGTGGTCTTCATTGATGACATCCTCATTTACTCTAAGGATGAGGAAGAACATAAAAAGCATCTTAGAGTGGTGTTGCAGGTGTTGAAAGAGCATAAGTTATATGCAAAGCTGTCTAAGTGCGAGTTATGGTTGAGGGAAGTTAAATTTCTGGGTCATGTTGTATCAGCTGACGAAGTATCAGTAGACCCCACCAAGATTGATGCGGTTTTGAATTGGGAGAGACCATAGAGTGTTACAGAGATCCGAAGCTTTCTGGGATTGGCAGGCTATTACCGAAGATTTATTAAAAGTTTTTCACAGATAGCTATGCCATTGACTATATTAACCAGGAAGGATTAGCCGTATATATGGAACGACAAGTGTGAAGCAGCTTTTCAAAATTTGAAGACTAAATTGACTATGGCACCGGTACTTGTAATCCTAGATCCTACCCAGACTTTCACCTTGTATACTGACTCTTCTAAAAAGGGACTCGGATGTGTGCTAATGCAAAATGGTAGGGTCGTTGCTTATGCTTCTTGGCAATTAAGGCCATATGAAGAGAATTACTCTACTCATGACTTGGAGTTGGTGGTCGTGGTATTTGCATTGAAGATTTGGAAACACCATCTCTATGGTTCACAATTTGAGGTCTTCAGTGACCATAAGAGTTTGAAGTACCTTTTTGACCAGAAGGAGCTAAACATGCAGCAACTAAGGTGGATGGAGTTCCTTAAGGACTACGATTATGAGCTAAAGTATCACCCAAGCAAGGCGAATGTTATGGCAGATGCCCTCAGTAGGAAATCAATCCATGCTGCTCAAATGATGGTACGAGAGCATAGGTTGTTGGAGGAGGTACAAAGTACATCCATCGATGTGATGTCAGGGTTGATTGCTACTATAGAAGCACTGACCATTGAAAATGTGACCTGGAAAGAAATTAAAATTTCTCAGTTCGAGGATCAGTGCCTACTAGGAGTTACAGAAGATGTTGAAGAAGGGAAAGAGACAAAATTTGAGGTTGGTGAAGAGGGATACTGAGGTATAAAGGAAGAGTGTGTCTCCCTAATGACGGGGAATTAAGGAAGCTTATGCTTGATGAAGCTCATAGGAGTAAATACACAATTCACCCTGGAGCAACTAAAATATATCGTGATCTCAAGAGGAATTGGTGGTGGAGAGGTATGAAGAAAGATGTGACTGAGTTACTCGTTGCTTAACATGTCAGAAAGTCAAAATTGAACATCAGAAGCCTTTAGGATTGTTACAGAATTTAGATATCCCAAAGTGGAAATGGGATAGCATCTCTATGAATTTTATCATGGGTCTCCCTCCAACTACAGCTGGGCATAATGCCATATGGGTCATTGTTGATAGATTGACTAAGTCAGCTCACTTTTTGGCTATCAGGGCTAACTATCCTCTTGAGAAATTAGCAATGATTTATGTGAAGGAGATTGTCAGGTTGCATGGGGTGCCAGAGAGTATTGTGTCAGATCACGATCTGTGATTTACTTCACATTTTTGGAGATCACTACAGGATGCTATGGGGACTCGTTTGAGGTTTAGCACCGCTTATCATCCCCAAACTGATGGACAGACAGAGAAGACTATACAGACCCTAGAGGATATGTTGCGGGCATGCGCGATTGAGCTGACAGAAAGTTGGGATAGTCACCTTCCTCTAGCTGAGTTTGCGTACAACAACAGCTATCATTCAAGCATCGAGATGGCACCTTATGAAGCATTGTACGGAAGGAAGTGTAAGTCTCCACTTTGCTAGACAAAATTGAGTGAGAGGACTTTACTAGGCCCAGATTTAGTGGACCAGACTACTCAAAAGATTAAGATGATTCAGCAAAAACTTCTTACCGCTCAGAGCAGACAGAAAAGTTATGCTGATAAGAGAAGGTGACCATTGGAGTTCATGGTGGGAGAACATGTTTTTCTGAGAGTCACACCGACGACAGGCATTGGTAGAGCGATTCGAGCAAGGAAGCTTACGCCTCGCTTCATGGGACCCTATGAGATTTTGGAGAGATTGGGGCCAATGGCTTACAGAATTGCCTTACCCCCGCAGTTGGCGAACCTTCACGATGTCTTTCATGTATCGCAATTAAAGAAATATCAACCGGATCCTTTACATGTCATTGAAGCGGATGAGATAGAGCTCAAAGATAACATGATGTACAAAGTTGAGCCAGAGTGGATTGTGGATGCCATGGATAAGCAATTACGCAATAAAACTATTAGGTTGGTAAAGGTTTTGTGGAGAGGAATGACTCTAGGTGATGCCACGTGGGAGACAGAGGATAAGATGAAGCAGAAATACTCTCGTTTATTTGGTTAGGTATGTCTTTTAGTTCAAATGTTGAATTTTGGGGACAAAATTCCTTTTAGGAGGGGAGAGTTGTAACATCCTTATTTTTGGGATTTAATTAATTGTTGTTAGGTCTTAAATTAGTCAGAGAATAAAATAAATTAGGATAAAAAAATCAAATTCAAATTTATTTATTTAAAAAAATGTATATATATATGGAAATATCTCCTAAAAGAAAAGAGGAAGAAAATAATTAATTATTTATGTGTAAACTTATTTTATTAATAAAATAAGTAATAAAAAATTTTTGTCTGAATAATAATTTTTATTTTTATTTTTTTAAAAAATTATATATATATATTATTTTATTTAAAAAAAAACTAACCCTAAACCTACCCACTAGTCTTCCTATTATTTTTTTTGGATAATATAATCCTTTCGTGTTCAAGTCAAAGGTCCCAGATGAGTGCCACCAACAGAAGGGGAAAACAAAGTCAAGTCAATCCATGGGCGAACCACTATAGCAGATTTAAATGTAAACAATCATGCATATGAGTTCTTACTCTGAATATGAGATGCGATTATGCAAAGCGGAGAAGTACACCATACGGAGCACGATCAAACCCCTAAGCCACTTCTTGGGCTTTTGCATGCGTGTGGATATGAAACTTTTTCCCCTTTGTTCCTCGGGTGATTTGAAGCTTGAGACTGTTATGTCATTAGATCCTAAAAAAAAGAAGATAAGAAATCAAACCATGAAGCAAGCATAACCTTCATAGTATCCATATGAGTGTACTCCTTGCATTGATAACCTTTATTGGATCAAGAAGAAAGAAAACATAGTTGAGGATACTTTTGAATAATTTATCCGCAAACACAAAGGATATTGTGAAGAAGGAAGATGAAGATGATAGAAGGGGATTCATAACACCAAAATAACTAAGAGGTGTGGGGAATAAAAATGAAAAGACACTTTACAAAAGAGTTGGAATTTGGGAACCTTTCTTGGGAAGGAAAAAGATAGGGAAACGATTAAAAAATAAATGCTCGAATAAAATTTTTTAAATTCATATTTCAAATTTCTTTTAGATCACATATTTAACTTTAAAATTTTAGAAAATATTTTGGCTTTAATAATCTTGAAGGTATTTGAAATTTGAAATTTACTACCCAAATACACTAATCATAATCAAGCAACCATCAAATTGAACAAATTAAATTAACTCAAATTAGTCAAAACAAAATAGGTAGATATTTTACTACTTTTGTAGATGCTTTTGTATGCAAATATGATTGGTGCAGTTGTAGGCAAAAAAAAAACTTTACTCTTTTATTTATTAGATAATGGATGAGTAATGATGGTGAAAAAATTTAAAAATACGTATAATAACCAATAGAAAGGAACATGTTACCTATAAATAACCAATGGAAATTAAACTACCTTGGAAAATGAAAAATCATTAATCACATTTAAAAATATTAGTAATTGTACTGTGTAAATAAATTAGGTGAATTAATTGTATTAATTAAAGATGCCATGTGTGATAATTATAACGACCAATCACTTATTATTTGATTGATGGTGAAAGGCAGTGATGTGATTTAACGAAACCAAAAACACATGAGATATGTCATCCTTCATTAATGGCAATTTAGAAATTTCCAAGACAAACAACAAGAGAGATATCATCCTTCATTGATGGCAATTTGGAAATTTTCAAGACTAACAAACTTTTTATTATGTTACTTTCTGCAGGCATGCATATACTATCAATTAAAAGGGAATATAATATATCTAATTTGATTCTAGTTAGAATATAAAATTATATCTTGTAAGTTATCCAAAAATCTATCTTTTTGGAGTAAGCAAACCATTTGATTTGAAGATCACAACCTACCTCATTCATCCACACACATATATAATTTGTTTCTCTAAACTAATTTATTTGACTTGTAAAATTATGTATAATTTAATTATACGTACATAAGTATTTTAAAATATATGCTATAATTAAATTATTTATTTATTTTTTCTAATCTTAAAAAGTCATATATATCTTATATTGATTAAATAATTAAGGATTGAAGGTTGTACATGTTAACTTTTTAACTCAGATTGCAACTTATTCACAAAATTTATATAGTTATTTAATACTTTTAATTGACTATTAATAGCTTTCATTTACCAAGTATTACAACCACTCTTTCAAATCATTCATGACTTTTGTATTATTATTCCCTATATTTCACGGGACACTAACAACTTTTATTGACTAAGTAGTACAGCCACACTTTTGATCATTCACAAAGTGTGTATTGATATTCCCTACAATTTATTAGCCACTGGTAACTTTTGTTTACCGAGTAATAAAACTATACTTTCAGGCCATTTACAAATTTTATGTTTTTATTTCTTAGATTTTGTTAATTACTAATAACAACTTTCATTAATTACTAATAACAACTTCTGTTACCAAACAACCAAATCATACTTTTAGATCATTTACAACTTTTGTACAAGTTATTTCATACATTTTATTAACAAGTAATAACTTATCTTTAACAGGTAGGATTATCCTATCTTCACCACTTTGTCAAATAAATTAATCTCGCCTTTGACGCCGTGGTCGGAGGTGACAACAAAAGCCAACTCGCTAGTGGTTGGAACTCCAGCGCCAACGGTGGTTGGTGGTGCATTGAGTTGTGGCATTTTTTAACTTTGTCAGTTAGCCATGGTCATTATGTCAGTTAGTGTTTTTGAGGTTTTTTGTTATTTTCACTTTATTTTTATTTCATCTTAATGGTTTAAACCATTTTTAGTATGTTGGTAGCAAAAACCATTTTTCGTTTAAACAAGTAGACAAACAGAAAACTTTCAAACAAACCACCATATCAGTATGTACCATTGTTTTCTCATCATTCTTCGCTAAGCTAACATATGCATATCTGTAAATCAAACGTATCAATCGTTTAAGTTTGTTATGTTCCAAGAAGCTGAACCTATACATTCATGGGACAACAACACCATTATTCATCATTGTCATCGTGCTTGTCATCATCAATAATTAAGGAATCCAAATCCAAGAAAAGATATGGAATATACAAAAAGTGTGATGATGATATTGGGTTTCTTCTTCTTCATTGGACAACTCCAAATGATTGTGATGGTGAACAGCCATCCATTAGCATCAGCTTTCTATGTTTTTGGTGATTCCACCGTTGATGCTGGCAATAACAATCATCTCAATACCGTAGCACATGCCAATAGGTGGCCTTATGGCATCGATTTCAACAACACAAGGGGCCGCCACACTAATGCAAAAAATATCGCTGATTTTGCTGGTAATGAATCAAGGGCCCTTTGGACTCCCGTTTGGAAATCTAGATTTTGTTCAAGTACTCACATTTTTCAAAATCTAGGTTTTGCAATAAAACTTATGTTTGAAACCTAGGTTTTGGAAAAACTATTTTCTGGTCAAATCACACTTTCTCTCATAATAAATTTTCTCTTTCCTCTTTTTTTATTTCTCTTTCCTCTTTCCTACTTACTTTTTGCCTCGAACTCGATAAAAGCCAATAACTTCCCAAACACAATCACTTTTCAAAACCCAGGTTTTACTTTAGAATCCATAAAAGCTATTCTCCCAAAATCTATTATTTAAAACCTAGATTTTGCCTCATACTCCTTAAATCTATTCTTTAACAGACTTCCAAATGAGCTCCAAGTCCTCTATTTGTCTAATTATATATATAACCAATAAGTATTAGATCTAGTTGGAAGGTCTAATTCCTTATAGTATAACAAGCTAATGTTCAAACCTTGTTAGAAAATGTGCTCATATTTAATACTTAATAGTGTGCCTCAAAACTATAGGAGGATACATATGTACTTAGCAACTCAACACACAGACATATATACTATGGCTTCGTTTGGAAACCCGTTGGGAAAACGGACACAGATTCCTAGGTACTTTATGTGAGAGGAATTTTGTCTCGGCTTGCGTGAGAATGGGTTTTGGGGGTCAAAACGGGGTTTCTAACGGAAACCCAAATGAAGCTATATAACCCTCATGCAATACACACACACATTAATTAGATAAGCCCTCATGCAATACAAATAATATTTGGGAACTACAACTCTACCCCTATATTTGAATTCTCATGGATTTTTCTGCTATTTTAGGAAGTTTTGCTTCCTAGCGAGTATTCCTCCCGCTATTTTCTTCTTACTTTTCCCTCTACGTTTATTGCAATAGATACTCAATATAGTTATATTATGTGTTTTTATGAATTTTTCGTATAATTTCCCTCCAATTATCATCGGAAGGAAAATTAAAACATAGATAAAAATGCTATAACAATTGGGAAAGTTTCTTGTAACTTTTCTCATATATTACATCCAAACATTATTGTTGTGTGTTGTTCTCTTTGTAGCTATCCATTTGGGCTTACCATTGGCTCCTCCATATTTGAACCTGTCGGATTCTGAGAGAGGTCAAATAAAGAGTGGAATAAACTATGGATCAGGAGCATGTGGGATCTTAAATACAACAAGAGTGGTATGATATGGATTAATTAAATATTTTTATGATAATAATGTTTATTAAATTTCCATGTAGTATTGTTTGATTCTATCAACAATTAACACACACACACAATTATAATTACTTTTTGTGTTTGTATGGTTTGTATGTTTCAGGGAGACTGTTTATCTTTGGAGCAACAAATCAATTACTTCACCTCTACAGTGAGAAAGGATCTGCCAAAGCAAATGGATGCAAATGAGTTGCATCACCACCTGGCCAAATCCATTTTTCTAATATCTGTTGGCCTTAATGATTATAACATTTTGGCCAATGGAAACATCACCAGCCGATATACTTCACCAGACCTTGCTGATTACCTTCTTAATGAAATTTCAAAGCATTTCCAGGTTCGTGTGTACACACACACACTATGATTTACTTCACTCACTCTCGTTTCATCCTAATTGTAAGGCAGCTTCGTCTAAAAGTGATGTGTTCATGAGAATCTAATAATAATATAAAATTTTTTCATTTAAATATGGCCAAAATTGGAAATTATTCCATTTTTAGATAAAGTACTAAACCACATTTCTTTAATCCTGGTGAGACGGTTAGAAGTGTTTTATAATAATAGGAATCGTTGCGAGTCTATTAGAAAACTTCAAATTGCTGGTGTGGAATTTGTTTCTATAATTGACCAAGATCTCCAATTAATGGTGTATTTTATACTAACTTATAATCTTATTAGACAGTTTTGTTTTCTAGACCCAATATCTAGCTAAAAGTAAGCCATACATATTGTTCATGAGGGTCTATAGATATTAAATTTTACTCTGTAGTTAATATTTTAGAATGATATTTTCGCTATCTCAAATTGTCATTTTGGAGATCTAGTTAGCTAGCTAGAACTATAACTTCAACTTTTGAGATGGCCATTATTGTAGGAGTTAATAATCTAGATCTTTTATCCTAGCCTACATGCAAAACTAACATTAACTTCTTCTATTTTTTTTAAATGAATTGCAGAAACTGTATGATCTTGGAGCTAGGAAGTTCGTTGTGAATGGCGTTTCAGTTTGTGAGCCATTTAATTACACAGGAGACCAATGCAAATCAAGATACTATAGAGATAAACTTCCTGAGAAGATATTATTCTTACAAAGCAAACTCAACGGTTCAATTTTTACACTATATGATAATTACAGGGTCCACAAAAACATCAACGACAATCATCAAAAATACGGTAAGCAAATATATATATATATATAATTAAAAAATC